>JAGFPH010002360.1:170219-189224 GCA_018207615.1 Philaenus spumarius | reverse complement strand
AGCGTTGTGATTTTTCTTGGTTTGCGAAGAAGGGGTTTTATGGACTCGACCTGTCGACAGTTTCTTTAGAATTTGTCATCTTGGGGAATATTTTAGGCAAAAGTAAAAACTGAATTTCTTCTCCATTGGACTTTATCTTACGCTTGACATCGCAACAATGTAATGGAATGTAGGCTACGTAAGTACACTAAATACATAATTCAATGTGTCATTTTGTTAGAATTATACTGTAATTAAGAATAGCTTAACAATGTTCAGTTATTGTTAAGCTGAGCAAATGTATACAAATGTATTTAATAATGGCATAATACTATATGCTGTACATTCAATAAGGACTATGGGCTCTGCCCCTGGACGCTTCGCTCGCAGTTGGAAAATTCGCTAAAGAATCTCGTTAATCTTTGGCTCGTTTGTACTTAGGTTTGTAAAATGATAAAAACAGGCTTAAACATATTAACAGAAATTACAAGATTAATTATAAACTCAAATAAATTCTTTAGAAACGTGAGAAGCTTTCTTTACGATTTTAGTCCTAGTTTTACTATCTTCTGTCAACTAAAGTTTTGAAACCAGGCCTAAATATAGTACAAATTATTGCAGGATTAACTATGTTTCAGAAATGAGCCAGGCCTATATTACAAAATTGACTATTAGAATTTATCCATCTTCGCCAAGTTTACCTTTTTTTGACAAAATCAATTCTTAAATCAGGCTTAATTAATTCCAATTTCAACGTGCTAAAACAGTATAAATTAGCTTGTTTTTAACAGTATATTTAAAAACTATCTAATAAACTATCTAATGATTTTGGATAATAATCAATCTCAGTTCTATTACACTCTATTTCCAACGTGCTAAAACACTATAAATTGGCTTGTTTATAAACAGCTGGTTTGATCACTTTATTTACTATTTCGTTGTTATTTTGTAACCAAAATGGCAACGCATAAGACCGTATGTTAAAATTGCTCAACTTTTAACTTTGTTCAATTTTCAACAAAAATTGCGTTTTCACACGAAATACAACTACATGGGTGTACTTAAAAATCAAAACTACATAAAGTACAAAATTTCTTTGAATTCGTTAGAGCCGTTTTCGACATCCGCGACAGATACAAAGATAGATACAAGAATCGCTCATTTAAAGTAATAAGATTCGTGTTCTAAAAAAAGTATGAGATGTCTCAAAATGAATATACCAGGCTTTTATTGCTTTGTAGTACTGTATTTATTAGTTACGTGCGATTCACGAACAATCCGTTCAATATGAACGAATCAGCAGAAGAATCTACTGAATCATGACTCTCTTCGAAAATAAATAGATTCATTTTGTTCAACCGTTCAACCACCCAACTCAATGAATGCATGAACAACTGATTCAATTTGATTCCAATGAATCAAAGGAACGACTCCAGATTCAGTCGCAGTGACACGTTTAGTCATCACTCGGGTGTGCTACGATTCATTCCTGCCCAATTAAAATACAATTAATTGGTTCAGTTTTAGAGTTTTGTGTCTCTAAAGTAAAATACAAATGTGTTATTAATTTCCTAAGTTTGTATTTCCATTTCTTGTGTAGGTATAGAGTAAAACTAGTGGCTTGTGAGGACAATAGCCCCTATATATATAGGCCATATATTCTAGTACTTTATTGAATAAATTATTAGTTTAATAAGTTACTATACTTTTAAGTTATTGTTTGAAATTTGTGAATATAATATGTACAATAATGATTACCTACCTGTAGGCTATAACAAATTTTGATGTCTGCTCTGTTTGAAAGTGAAAAATGAAAGCACTGTGTTACTATCAATATTTTTTTAAATGGTAAGAAAACTAAGGAAACATTTGTCAAACCTCTTGATGTATATTAATACACTTTTCTTTCAATCTAATGAAAATGAAATTAGGAAAAGAAAACAATAATAATGTCATCTTAAAAATTTTGTAGATTGTTAATATTGTAATAAAAAAATCTCCCTGTACACAACATTTGTACAGTAGTTTCCATTTTGAACACATATTCAGAAACCTACTCCAAAAGCAACAATATAAAATTACCTACAGAGCTACAAAAAATCTAAAGAGCCTCATAAACCCCCAAAAAAAGATATTCCACATTGATAAATTTGAATGATCCGGAATATATTATCAATCGTGCAGTGACTGTCCAAAGAAATATATAGAACAGACAGGAAGATCTTTAAAAAAAAGATTTAAAGAACATATTCCATCCTCCAAACAAATTGCAAACTTAACAAAGTCAGAATCCAAATTCACAGATCTCTTTATTCAGGCCGACCATGGATATTTTGTATGGAAGACTCACTTAAAATATTACACCGTTGTAAAAAGGGCCGGTTTATGAATTCCCTTGAGCAATTCTTATTAAATGAAAAACTAAACTTCGATTCCAACGCATTGTTCGATACGTTGTTGGAGATAAGCACTCCATCGATTAGTGTGTTGACCATCGTCCGCAGTACGTATCGGAATGTTGGGCCCAACCAGTCGAATTTTTTTGAATTGACTCTGTTTTAACTCTTTAAATAATGTATCGTGTGTATTTATTATTGTGTTGTGTTAGTGTACTGTAATGAGTGTTTTTGTGTTAAGCGACAAAGGATATCCTGCTATACAAAAAACAAACACTTGAAAATGGTTGAAATGCCCGTCGTCGTATACGACAGCAAATTGGATATTGTAGACGGCAAGTCAAAATATATATCTATATTCTCCCATGCTATTTAAATGGGAATTATTTTATTCCATGACAAATTTTCAGGACAAAGTTAAGAAAAATTAATATTTCCCCCCAAAATTTCATGTCCGCACCGTTAAAATGAAACTTTTCCGAGCTTTCTACCATCTCCCATTCTCTTACAATTTCATTGTAAAATTTGGGATTACGGAAGTAGATATATAGATAATTATAGCCTACAGGGTGCGGCAAAAGTTCCGCAACCCTTCGTAATTTTAAACCTGTTACACGTATTAACTACAAAACTTTCAGTAAGTTATATTGGGCAAGTTCTGCACCTTTTAGGGGGTGTGAATGAATTTTATCCTTATTCGGTTAAGAGGCGGGGGAGGTTGCGAGTCAAAATTTTTAAATAGTAACCCTTATTATGTGATCAACCTTATTTTAAAAGCCCTCTTTGAGACGACAGAATTGGAGTAAAATAATCCCCTCTCCGGTACCCCTATAAATCACTGTGCTTTTTGGGTATAGAAATCGGATTTAAAATAGTTTTTTTATTTTTTATTGCGTGTAATGATAAGGCACAATATTTACCCGACAGTCCTTTTATTTCTTTAAAAACATCTGCAAGCGAAACCGCATGTGTTAACTAGTTAAAAATAATACAACAAATAAACAATCAATCAACAATACAACTCAGATCATATAAAAATATATTACTTCAAAAAAAATTCAACCCCGCTTCCGAAATAGGATACAACTCTCCTGGACCAGAAACTGACCCACGCCTCTTTTAAATTTAAATTTTGAGCGTATTGCATCAGTTAAAAAATCTAATCGCACACTGTAGAGGAATGTTAGGTCCTCTTTTTGACAAGACTAGAACCGTGTATTTGTTCCACTTACCCTCGCTTCGTATGTACTAAATTAGACTATAGAACAATATGTACGGAGTACTTTAAGAAAATAATGTAATACTACGATACCTCCGTGTTGTGTTCAGATCCCAAGCAAATGTTCAAATCAGCTTACCTGAAACATAAATTTAATTATATTAGAATCTACTAAGCCCTCGTGAAAAATCACAAACTGATTAATTAGATACACATCGGACATACATCATTTAAAAACAAACTATGTAAAAACAACATTAAGGAATACTTACCTAGGCCTACATAACTATGTTGTCGGGGATTTTTATCTCGGTAAATGGGTACAATAATAAGGATTATAAAACTGTAGGTCTATTTGTTAAACATTTTTATTTGCATAGTCTACGTTATTACATATTTAAAGAAAGATAAAAATACTATCTTTTAATTGTTTTTTATTTCGTATTGATAGGTCAAATGATTTAGAAGTTATTAATACTATAGTGAAGAAATTAATAGTGGAATATGTTCATATGTTACACGAAGATGTACGAATATTTCCGAAGTTAAACGAATAGGTATCTCTCCTTTAAATTTATATTATAAACAAATACACTGATGATACAAGGTTGTACTTATATACAGTTTTAACCTCAAAGCAAATATTATAACGTATATTATAGCATGCATTAGTTCTATAACTCATATTTAAAAAAAATCAACTTCACAAGAAATTATAACGATTGAAGTTGTAAACATAACTTCAAACTATAATCTACACTGGGTTTAAACAAATAAAAGAGCACTGTGGCGACAAAATCACACTGATTTAAATAAAAATCCCGAACTACAAAACAAGGAACAAAAACAATAACTAAATTGTAAGTTATGTTTAATACGTTACCCTTATGTACATTTTGATGACATGGTCGTCATCCTCAGAGGGTATTAACACTGCTCAGTATTAAACATAACTTACAATTTAGTTGTTTAGTTATTGTTTTTGTTCCTTGTTCAGTGGTTCGGGGTTTTTATTTAAATTAGTACACTGGGTTTGTTTAAGTATTACAGAAGATGGGTGACATCAGCTGTTATATTATATGTTACTCACGTATTGTGTTGTATTATGTCCACTCGCTTTTATAAAAGTTCATTAAATTCAATAAAATAAACGGTACCAGGAACTGGCACATACTTTCTCACAAACATATTTAAATTACTAAACAGATTGACAGTGACTTGTAAGGTGGGGTAGGTGAGTTTTTTTTATTAAAGTTGGAGATTAACTAATAAATATTATTATTATTATCTAGAGAGAAAAATATTCGATCGATTTCGAACAAATTTGCACCAGACACGTCAATTAGGACTTTATAGAAGCACGTAAAAAGGTTTTGAAAAATTTTGAAAAACAAACCCCTTTATGGCCAAAAAAACCCCAAAAATCAGTTATTATTATTAGCTAAACGAGAATTTTTAGAAAGATGCGGGTTTTTGCATATGGTAGGGCACATTAAAGGCTACAAATAAGCCAAATTTTATCAAAATCGTTAGAGCCGTTTTTTTATAAAAACATAATAACTGATTTTTTGGAGGTTTTTTGGCCAAAAAGGGGGTTGTTTTTCAAACATTTTCAAAACCCTTTTTCGTGCATCTATACAGGCCTACTTGACATGTCTGGTGCAAATTTGGTTGAAATCGATCTAATAGTTTTCTCTCTAGCTTTGTATACATACAGACATACATACAGACATACATACATACATACAGACATACATACAGACAGACATTTTGTAAAAACCACTTTTTTGTACTCAGGGGGTCCCAAAACGGATATTTCCACAAAAATCTCAACATCGATTTTTTTTGCGATCACTATACTTTCTCTATACTATAGTATAGTGAGAAATTAAAATTAAACAAAATATTTTTTTAAGTGAACATAAGCACCAAAATGCTACAATTGCCTGTAAATCAACATTTTACCATATAATATAACTAGAGGGCTGTGCTCCTGCACGCTTCGCTCACCTACCCCGCAGTAAAGTAAATGAAAACAGATTATTGTATACTATGATAATTTCAAGGGATTGACGAATGATTAGGACACCAATTATTTTATGTTTATACGGAAGAAATTCAATATTTAAGTTATAAAATATGACACAATTTGCTACGGTAAATAAGTATTTCAAACTGGTCAAATTAGGACTAGTAAAGAATAAAGTTGGCATAATTTCAATAGCGAAAGCTGGTTGAATTGTGAGATAGTAAGACTGTTTCGTCGTTTGTGGTTGCTATTATCTAGAATTTAAAAAAAAAAACTGAATGTTGTTGTTATGTACAGTAAGCCTAATGCAAACATTGTTGCAACAAGTCTGGTTGGTATGCGCAGAGTGGCATTATTACAACGACAGTGATATGTAGACGTGAAATAATAAAGTTGTACTACAATCTTATAATGGTGTTCAATGTTAAAAATAATTACATCATTCTAAATTAGAAAATTTCTGAGCTACGGTAGTAAAAAGTTAAAAAACTTTCAAGAAAAAATAGGCCTAACCTAAAATTGTGTTACATTTATAATTAAAACCAGCTGTTTATTTGTAATAATGTAACAACAGATGATGTTTTAAATTATATTTTTCGTCTATTAGCGAATACTATAGGAAAGATGAGCTATTTCTGAGATTCTTATAGTGAGACCTAAAAACGGGAGTGGTCATTGAGCACCAATCATGGACCCCAGAATACGTTTTGTGATGTCTTTAAAAATTGTATATATATATACATGGGTTCGCAATCTTACGAATTGCGTTCACAAAAAATTGGTTTTTACAAAATATCTGCCTGTATGTATACAAATCTAGAGAGAAAACTATTCAATCGATTTCGAACAAATTTGCACCAAACATGCCAATTAGGCCTGCATAGATGCACGAAAAAATGTTTTGAAAATTTTTGAAAAACAACCCCCATTTTGGCCAAAAACCCCCCAAAATATCAGTTATTATGTTTTATAAAAAAAAACGGCTCTAAAGATTTTGATAAAATTTGGCTTATTTGTAGCCCTTAAAGTACCCTACCATATGTAAAAAACCGCATCATTCTAAAAATTCTCGTTTAGTTAATAATAATAATAATAACAGATTTTTGTTTTTTTTTGCCGAAAAGGGGGTTATTTTTCAAAATTTTCAAAACCTTTTTTCGTGCATTTATACAGGCCTAATTGACGTGTTTGGTCCAAATTTGTTCGAAATCGATCGAATAGTTTTCTCTCTAGCTAATAATAATAATATTTATTAGTTTTCCTCCTACTTTTATACAATTATGAAGTCACAGTGAATTTGTTTAATAATTTAAATATGTTTATGAGAAAGTATGTGCCAGTTCCTGGTACCGTTTATTTAGTGTATTTTGGTATTGCTGATTTCATCCTTATTAATATTTGTCTGTGATTTTTTTAGATTAGGTGTTTTTTAGTATGCCTAAGACTGTTTTTCTGAATTTTTACAATAACTCTTGATGTTTTTATAGCATAATATTTTCAGGGTACGTTTAATCATAAACCTTGTAAGATTTATGTAAATTTGGGGCGACTTTACCATATAAGGTTACTTGTGAGGTTATGACCAGTAAGGCCTTTTGACTTTGATTCTAATTTTGAATTAAATACTTAACTACTAAAACATATACCTTTTCATTGGTTCTTCAACAGTTTTGGGGGCGTCCACCAGATTCCCCTCAGGAATCAAAATTTCGCTAGGCTCTAGAGGTACTCCAAAGTATTAGGTATAAATAATTACAGAGACGTTTGAGTTTAGAAAATATAAATATATTAATCAAAATTCTTTAAGTATTTTAAGTATCAGTGAACCTATCACTTAGTGAACAAAATGTCACCAACTCACTTCTTTCAATAATTCAAATTTTACAACAATTAAAATCCCACTACAAATAACAATCGTAGACATTATTTATTTAAACAATAAAATATGCCCTCCACTCTAACTAACTTAAACAAATCAATTTGTAACAATTAAAATAGTGAATTTATGTAATACATCAAATTATCATTTATAGCGTAATTACGTGTCAATAAAATATGGTTTAAATCTTTACTGTTAAATTGTGGATCATCCCCGATTGCTTAACGACTCAAGGTCTGGCAGCTAACCCTTATGGTTCAGTCCCGATAAAACTAAGTACAGTACATCTTAAGCTAATGTAGTTCTAAGATTAAAGTGCTGATATATGATTCGTGTTTCAATTTAAATATTGTTACACCCCGAGATCTGTCTTACAATTAAAAGATATTAAAACTACTTACATTGGTATGAACATTTTTTTCCTTCTCTCTCTCACTTTCACTCAATTAAATTAACTCTGATATTTTATTAACTCTGATTGCCGCACTTTTGTTACGCACCAATATACCGCCCGACACTTTCACGTTTTGGATACTTTGCCGGAATGATATTTGTTAATTGATTTATTACAGAATGTAGATCACTCGATGTTCATTTTTTGATGGATATTTTTACTAGACTTGTTTAATTAATTTATACAGAATGTAGATGATTTGATGTTTACTTCTTGATGGACATTGTGTGATAGATCACTTTTTTCACGTGTTCCTTTCCCACTTCTTTTTTGTCGCCTCTACTTGGCTCACCCTGGTTGGTCCGTTTGAATTTGATTGCTCATGATTGGCTAACGATTTTGGTAAATTTGACATTATTTTATGCGGTTACAGATTTGGCCTACGTGCGTGCAAATGCTGGCGTATGCTGCCTTGAGTTTGTAACCTAATACTGGACATCCGTTTCAGGCTTCCGCTGTACGATGAATTGAATTCTAATTTAGTTTGTGTTCTTTTGTAAATTTATTTCTTAATAATAATTATTTTAATATTTTGTATAAGTTCTTATCGGTTGCTGGTATTTACCAACAACCCTGACAACCTTTATTAAAAATAAATTACGAACCTAAAATTAGGAAGGCCTGTAGGTATAAACAGAAGGTTTGGCCTACGAAAACCGAATAGGTCTCCTACAGTTAAACATTTAAAACAAGAAAAGTAAAGAAGCAATAAGAGAAAAAGAAACGGAAAACTTCGGCATTTCAATTTGTTAGAAACTGAATTAAGGATTCGCAACATTCGATGCGAAGGTGATTTCCTCGTGCTTAAGGAAATTTCTCAAGTCACGTCCTGGAGGGGTGATGGAGTTACTGTAAACTTGGTTATTTTAAGGGCGCTAGAGGGTAGTAAAATCGTGAAGTGCTACTTTCACCATCGAACTTTTATCCGTGAACGTGTCGGGGCTGTTAATTCCTAGTTAGAAAGGACAGTGAAGTCTTTTAGAGAGTTGTTGGTATATTTAGTAAATATGGAGCTTACTTAATAATTAATAATTATTGGGAATAATTAATGACAAATTTAACTGAACTACGTCGTAGGATTGTTTCACAAGAAAAATAAGGAATCGTAGTTTTCAAAATTCACTTTAAAACAAATTAAAATAAACGGTACCAGAAACTGGCACATACTTTCTCACAAACATATTTAAATTATTAACACGTTCACTGCTAAGGACGCACATGAGAACTTGACACTTAACACTGAACATAGTGCATTGCACGCCAACCACCGTATTGAGAGTATTTTCAATACACAGTGCATTGCGTGCTTCGCACGCCAACCCCCGTATGTAACCCCGACTATGACTTTATAATTGTATTAAACTAGGAGAGGGGATATTACAATAAAGTAGAAGTGTAACTAATAAATATTATTATTATTAGCTACAAAAAAAAAAACTATTCCATCGATTTCGAACAAATTTACACCAAACATGTCAATTAGGCCTGTATCGATGCACGAACAGAGGTTTTGAACATTTTTTGAAAAACAACCAACTTTTTGGCCAGAAAACCCCAAAAAAATCAGTCATTATTTTTTTTATAAAAAAAACGGCTCTAACGATTTTGATAAAAATTTGGCTCATTTGTAGCCCTTAATGTACCCTACAATAGGGGGAAAAAAACATCTTTCAAAAAGTTCTTGTTTAGCTAATAATAATATTTATTAGTTACTCTCCTAACATATGCCTAACATAGGAAAAGTTTTGAAAAACAACCCCCTTTTCGGCCAAAAACTCAAAAATCAGTTATTATTATTATTAGACAAACGAGAATTTTTAGAAAGAAACAGTTTTTAGCATATGGTAGGGTACATCTGCCATGATTTTTTTGGAGTTTACTGGCCAAAAAGAGGGTTGTTATTCAAAAATTTTCAAAACCTTTTTTCGTGCACCTATGGTAGGCCTAATTGACATGATTGGTGCAAATTTGTTCGAAATCGATAGAATAGTTTTCTTTCTAGCTTTGTATACTTACAGACAGACATTTTTTTAAAACCACTTTTTTGGACTCTGGGGGTCCAAAACGGTTATTTATACAAAAATTTCAACATCGTTTTTTTTTTGCGATCACTATACTTTCTCTGTATAGTATAGTGATAAAGTAAAATTAGTACATGAAGTCACAGTGAATCTGTTTAATTATTTAAATATGTTTGCGAGAAAGTATGTGCCAGTTCCTGGTACCGTTTATTTAATGATAGCAGAGCTAAAAACTCAAAAACAAATTCATTCTCGTAGGAAAAACCTCAAAAAATAGTTACTGTCAAAAAACTTGCTTCCAATTGGTGGATTTTTTTGGCTAACGAACTCGTCCGAGCGACGTAGACAATCAACATGTGTAAAAAAATTTGAACCAAATCGGACTTAAAATGCGGCCGCTAGAGTGCGAACACATATATAAATATATAAATGATTTTTAGTGACACCCCAAAACGTGTTCTGGGGACAATGATCGGTGCTCATTTACTACTCCCGACATTGGGTCTTACCATAAGGGCCACTGCAATAGCTCATTTTTTCTATGGAAATTCGCTAATAAACTATCGAAAACAAACTAGTAAATATTAAAACAAAGGATCTCAGTTTAATTGCGCCAGACAGTCCATTAAGGTAATAAATTGTTAATTAAATTAAATGCCGCTACACTAAATTATTTATAATTTAATAATAACATTTTCAATTAATTGTTGTTAAATCAATTGTTGATATTGTATTTTGAATGCGAGAGACAGAAAGCTATGAATGAATATTGGCTGATTTCCTTAAGGAAAATTCTAAACTTGCAAGTCAGGCTCGGACGTTTCAATTGATCCTTGGTTTAATATTATTTATCATCTAGGCTTTGAGTTTATAAATAATAAATAATGAATTATTAAATAGAATTATATAATACTAGTGCAATATTATTGTTGACACGATAACCAGCTGTTTTCTCTATCACCTAAACTTTCTATCGGCTATATTTATCAGTAGATTTTCTATTAACAGCTGATTTCGTATTTAAAATTTATTATTTGTATTTCTTATATTCCAGTTCGAATTTTGTTTAGGAATTAAGTCAAGACGGCTATTTTATTGTTTGTTATCCTTTGACAAAATAATGGAAGTTACATATTAGTTTAAAAGCTATTAGGCTAATAAATAGTTTAACATTTTGTATTTGATTATTTAGAATATTAGACCATTTAAAATACATTTCAGCTGATTCAAGGTGGCCGGTGTTGGTGCAATAATCAGCTGTTTACTCTAAAGCGTCATCTAAATTTCATTTATAAGTATAGCTTCCATTAACAGCTGATTGCATGTTTTAAAACATCTATATATATAAAACAAAGTCGGGTTTGTTACACCACTTATAACTCAAGAACTTCTGAACCAATTTTGATAATCTTTTACTTGTTGGATTTGTCTCCGTCCCGAATAGAAGAATATCTACTAAAATATAGGAAAAATACATATATAAATTTACAAACACAAAATAATTTTAGGTTTGGCCTAGACTGATGAACTAACACATCCATGTTATTTGAATGTATTTACATTCATTACCATGGCAACCAATAAAATAAAATAACAAAAAATACATCATTTGATTCAAATGTATAATCTATATAATAAAACTAAAATGCTGTTCGTTGGTAAGCGCATCACTTAAAAACGGCTGGACTAATTTTGCTATTTTTTTATTTAAAATGTTCGTAATAGTCGGAATTAAGTTTTTATGAAAAGAAAAATTTGAAAAATTTCCTGGAAAATTTTCAAATTTGGGAAAAGTGAACATCCTTTTTTCTATGAACTCAAGACCATAACTCACGAAACAGCTGCTCTATAAAACGCTTAGTAACACATGTTTGTTTACATTCATCACCATAGCAACTTTAATCAGCATTTATAATCAGTTTATTATTCCTCAAAACCAACAGCTTGTTTGTGTTTATGTTAGCTTGACCAACTATAAGCAAACAAAAACAAAAATCAACTAAAAACACTTACAATATTTTAATTAAATTCAAACATTGGTTGTTACATATTATATATTATACAACTGATTTCGATCAAAAACTGAACATAATTTTAGGTTAGGCCTACAATGAAACAAAACACGTTTATTTGCAACCAATTGGATTAATTTAGAAACAAGTTTTTTACAATTCTTCACAGCTATCAGTTTTTTTTTAGATTAGTTAAAAGCAAACAAAAGGTTTACTCTATTATCTATAAAGGTTCACAAACTATAAATCTAAATTTGTGTAGTATATTTTTAAGTGGCATAAAACCCTGTTTGAAATTCGATTACTTAAGTCAATGTAATGAAATGTACCCTTTAAATTAAATCAAGCAATAGCGAAGCATTGCTGGGTCCACTAGTATATTTATATTTAAAATTGTTAGGTTAGAATTTTTTTATCAGTCGGCCTAAGTCGTGCTGGGCCTTTTAACATTTATTATAACTAATTTTGTATCATGTTATTATCGATACACGTAATAATATCTCAGAGTTTTTTATTGCATTCGTGCACACTATCTCCATAATAAATTAACAAATATTTATGTGGTTTTCAGTGAGCTATTGAGACAAGCTTGGGCTGACATTTAGTGTTTCTTTCATATACATTGGTTTACAAACACAAATATATGTAAATTTAAAGTACATAACGCGCGAGTTCTTTGTAACTAACGGCGCAGTGTATGCAAAACCCAAACTGACAGTGTGTATCAACATTGCATAAACGCGCCTGGAAGTAATTGGGACAAAATTTTACCAGTACAGATGAAGTTGTAGAAATCTTAGTTAATCAGTAATGTAATAGACGCGGCATTGTATCGAATGCTCAGGATGATCGCCTGAAAAGCTTGTTTTAAATACAGCGGGCTTATGATGCCCTGCAAATATTCTCTTAACTTATTGCCAAGGTGAAGATGGGTACAGTTTTGGCAGAAATGCGTAGGCAATAAATGTTTGCGCGTATGGCATCGTAGCAACAGAAAATTGTTTTTAATTATTATTTAGTCAGACGTTCACTCTAAACACCATATTTTATGGTTAAAACCCATTATTAATTCGTATTAAACATTTTAGGTTAAAATTTTGTTTAGCAGTCATGCTATTTCTTTTAGTACTTTATTATATCATGCAATTATATTATGCCAGTATATTTTATTCTCTGTTGAAGTTATCATTATTATTATTGATGGATGTTCAATTTTATTATTAGTTATTCGGACATATGCCATCATCTGTGCGTCAAAAAATCAATACACAACGTTTCGGGAATATAAATTAACTTCCGTTTTAAAGTGACTAACAACTAACGGTACATTAGAAATCTATGCCTATGTAAAGAAAACAAGGTAGATCTCTATAGGTTTCTTTTCCCTTGGTTGTAAGTCACTTGATAATGGGAGTTGATTTATATTCCCGAAACATTTTGCATTGATTTATTAACACACAAATGATGGCAAATGTCCGACTAAATAACAATAAAAAAATTATATTTTAATTTAATAATGACATTTCGTATTACTTACCATCTTCAATTTGAAGTTTTAATTCAATTAATTCTACATACAAAGACATAAAAACTTGTGCGAAGGTAGCAAGAGGAAGTGCGTGCGAAGCACGCAGAGGTCTCCCCTAGCATCGTATAAAATTAAACACACTTTAAGTCCAGAACCTTTTCAACTTAACGCTAAACCCTCAGATATATTTGATTCCAACAATACATGAAAAGTTAATTTAATAATCGTATCTGATGCTTTGAAACGGTTACATTCGAGATGTAAAACCCATTTCACCATAAGAGGGATAAAAGGTTCCGGAGTTCGGGGTATTAGCGGTAGGGGATTTACGTACAAATTGTATTATGGACTGTATCAGTTGAAAAGATTTAAAATATTTCTGTCTGTCCACTGAATTATAGAGCAGTTAAACCTCCTGATTGATTTAGTGAATTCAGAGAATTGATCACAATATCTCAGAACATCTTAAGCGGAATGTAATCTTATAAAGAGCAAAAACGAATCAGTTTAGAATACTTGGGCAAATCCCTGTGCACCGAAAGTCAGTGCGTATTTTGAGGGTGTGGTTGTTTTTAAATAAATTTCAAAAATAATTCCAGCTGATCCTCTGACGTGAGTTAAACGGATTTTCAAAGTGTATATATTTTAGGTTTCCATTATTACATTCGGGAAATTGGTCCACTCACGAAGACGTGGACGTATGTACCAAATATATACACTAGCTATTATCTGGACATTAACCTACGCTACTTTTTAGACCTGAAATATTTAGGGCTCCTATTTAAAAATTAAATAATTCCACCACCCAGCTGAATTGCGGACGTGAGTTGAGCAAATTTCCAAAATTAAGTTTATAGGCCTATGTTTTAGGGTTTCAACCAACAATTTGGGAAATAGAACTATTCACGACGGTACTGAATAGCTGCAAAATGGTTCGCACACCATTCCGCATATTGGGAGTAGGCCTACCTTGAATACGCAATGGATTGCGTGCTTCGCACGCCAACCCCACGGTAGAATCCACCACATGACTTTGAACCGGGTACTTTCTATGGTGATTTACGTTTTGATATATTTTGGGGGAAGCAAGTGAGCTATAAGTTCACGTAAAAAAACAAAATGTGCAGAATTACATCCTACATTTATATTTGTAGAAAACAAAAACAAATTCATTCTCGTAGGAAAAATCTCAAAAAATAGTTACTTTCGGTCAAAAACGTGCTTCCGATTGTTGGATTTTTTTGGCTATCGAACTCGTCCGAGCGACTTAGACAACCAACATGTGTACCAAATTTGAACCAAATCGGAAGTAAAATGCGGCCGTTAGAGTGCGAAAACATATATAACTTTTAATTACACCTCAAAACTTGTTCCGAGGACCGTGATCGGTGCTCATTTACTACTCCCCACCTTAGGCGTTACCATAAGGGTCACTGCATAACCCACCTTTTCCAAGAAAATTAGCTAATAATTAATACCTATTGTTTTAGGGGCATCCCCGCTCTCATCTCTTAAACGCAAATAATTAAAATGTAATGGCTATCATTTAAGAAACAACTGTGCTAAATTTCAGCTATTTATTCTCACGGGCTGTGCACTATTTTAGATTCTACAGTGTTTGAACCCTTTGAATGTAAGTAATAACAATAATTTTTACGACACAGCTCCCTCGGGTGCTTATTACCCATTATGCTAAATTTGGTAGAGGTCCGTCACACGGTCTGAACAAGCACAGCGAACAACCCAAATTTGATCATTTTAAACCCACAAACGTTTCTTCTTTAATAAACTAGCAGTTCAGCGAACAGTAGACCTCTCTCGTTGAAAAATCTCAAAAAGTGTTTACTTCCTGTCAAAAATTTGCTCTACTTAGAGTAAAATTTTTTTGCTAACGAACTCGACCAAGCGACTCTGAAAATCAATGTGTGAACCAAATTTTGGCCAAATCGGACTAAAATGCGTCCGTTAGAGTGAGCACACATATATTCATAAAGTTACTTGCGGTCAAAATTTTTGTTTACTTCCGATCAATTTTTTTGGCTAACTTACCAGTTCAAGCGACTCTGAAAACCAACGTGTGTACCAAATTTGGACCAAATCGGACGTAAAATGCTTCCGTTAGAGTGCGCACACATACATACATAAATATATACGTATATATAATATGATTTTTAATGACACACCAAAACGTGTTCTGGGGACCATGATCGGTGCTCATTTGCTACTCCCGACCTTGGGTCTTACCATAAGGGCCACTGCAATAGCTCATTTTTTCCTATGGAAATTCGCTAATAAAAGGTCAGCTCCTTGTATAGGAAATACGAAACTTGCAGTGAATGTGTTAAAGTAGTAGTACTTTTATTTGATACTCTGAATCCAATAAAGGAACTCTTGGATAGAAACAAAACAAGTTAAAGTTACGGTTGGGATCTGGAAACGAATTGCCTCTGTATTTTTAAATCATACAATATATTGTCGCAAAACGTTCACAGTGGAAATAATATAATTCTTGAGCGCTACCAGATGTTCTCCGGCAAGTGTAGCGTACTACCCCAACCCCTCTGCCCCACCCCCTCGACTCCGACTGCCTTCTCAATTCGCTGGCTCACAAATACACAACATTATTTTCGTATATACGTTAAGGTTCCTTATGCGCTTGACTTGTATGTCTTTTTCATTTTGTATGGTACAACTTCCAAAACTCTAATCTAAAACGGGACAAGTGGAAGGGGGTATCTTTATATTTCTTACATATTGTTTAAATTAAATGTAGGGTGCATGGTTGTAGTAAGTTGTGACTTCGTGGACTAAGACTATTAAAAACTCTTTGGATGTAATTATATTGTTACAGGATTTTATAGTATGCATTCTGTTAAACCAGGAATATAATATTTCATATATTCAATTCAATACTTTTTAGTTCGTTAATTAATCATACTGCAACAAATCTTAAGGCTTTGTCCTGGCTAAATGACTGACGGAGTAACGTAGAGCAAAAACTACTTAAAATGAATACGACAATTAAAAGGTATATTTTTAATGGGGTCATAGCCGCAAACTAACAAAAAGGACTTTGCAAAATGTCAATTTAAGCGTAAAAGTAGTGAAAATTCGGATACAAATTGTGTTCGGATTAAAAGCTTAGCAACACAAGTTTGTTTACCTTCATTACCATAACAACCAACTTAGCAAATTTAGAATCAGTTTATTAATATTCTCAACCGTCAAGGTTGTTGGTCATTTTTAGGTTAGATTAATAAACTAAAACCAAATACAAAAGAAAAATCAACGGAGGCCTTGGTCTTTTTGGCTATTTGTTGTTGCAACCCATAGAAGTAGGATAATTTAGGTTAGTTAAGGACTTAGGCATAGGTCTCGTCGACGGTTAGTGTCGTCATCTTAACATAAGGCTAGGCTGTGTTGGGCTCTTATGGGACTACATCTGAGATGTGTCGCTGAGTTGAACGGTCTCTCTTCCGTTCTCATCGCGTTCTCGTAGCGTTGTCGTCGTCTTTGTCGTAGTTGTCGTCGTTGTCGTCGTCGTTGTCGTGGTTGTCGTCGATGTGGTCGTTATCTTTGTCGTCGTTGTCGTTTTTGTCGTCGTTGTCGTCGTGGTTGTCATCGTTGTCGTCGTAATATGTGTTTTTACATATTACAAATATAACAGTGGATTGAAATGTTCATTATTTAAATATTAGTGGCGAAATTACAACGCATGCCGCATTTCGAATTAATAGGGATGGCCGTGTCTATTCACGATCTCTGTCTTACGTTAGCTGCGTATTACGCTCAAACTTCATTTCCGTGAAAATATCTACAATGATCTCTTTGCATTTGCTCATCCATGGGTCGCCGCTGGAGTTGGTGACCCTTTTAGGGCAAAAGGGCTTAAGTCAAAAATTGTTAACGATACAGGAGAAGCACCCAATGTTTTGACAAACTCATGGCTTGCAATGAAGTATATATTATAATTTAAGAAAAGGGGCGAGATAGGCAATATGGTAGCACGTAACTCAAGTGCTGTTTTGTTCTCAGTTCTTATCGACAAGCCATGATAGCTGAGTGGATAGCGTAGAATCTTCCTGATCAGAAGATACTGGGTTCGAATCTCGGCTAGACCAGGTAACTTTTCATATCTGTGGTTCGAGGGTAGGAGGGCGGAAGTAAAGCAAACGGTGGTTGCCCTAACTTCAAAGATATAGAAAAGTAGAACTGTGACTGATTGACTGATTCATAATCAACGTACACTAAATACTATTGTTGCTACAGAATTAAAATTTTAAGCGTAATTTCGTACCACCATGTAGAGCAGCAATGAGAAACTATTTGGCAAAGTATTTCGAGGGATGAAAATGGTCAAAACGCGGAGTTCACTTCCAGCCCTTTAACAGATAAAACAGCTGCGTCGAATCAAAAACTGAGCAACACAATTTTAGGTGTCGCGTATACTACGCCAAAAGTTGTTCCAAGTTGTTCCTTGAAACATTACAATAAAAACTAACTTGGCAAATTTAGAATCAGGTAATTATTTTTCACAAAGTATTTTTAGGTTATGCTAACAATACAAAAAGAAACAGAAATTAATAAACGGTGCGAGATAACTGCCACATACTTTCTCCCAGATGAAACTTTATACCTTCCCAAGCGTAGCATAGGAGGTGGTTATTTAAAATTGCTAAAGTAGGAAAATGTTACCATGGAAAATATTATATGCATGTAACACACATCCATATTATATTAATATTATTATTTAAATAATTCGATCGATTTCGAACAAATTTGCACCAAACATGTCAATTAGGCCTGTATAGATGCAAGAAAAATGTTTTGACAATTTTTGCATAAACCCCATTAAATCAGTTATTATTATTATTAAATACCTAAATGAGAATTTTTAGAAAGATGCGGTTTTTTGCATATGGTAGGGTACATTAAGGGCTACAAAAAAGCCAAATTTTATCAAAATCGTTAAAGCCGTTTTTGAGAAATTTAGATTTTTCTCGTTTTTTGCCATTTTTGGAGAGTAAAACGCCTTAAAAATCAAAAATTTGAAAAAATGAAAACAACCCCTGGAAAAATTCCAGAACTACACTTACATACCAAATTTCATCAAAATCGGACCGTTGGTATGGTCTCCAGGTGTCACAGCCTTGCAGACACACATACACACGGACAGACATCACACACAAAAAAAAAACACTTTTTTCGGCTCAGAGAGCACCAAAAGAAATAATTCCACTAACAATATTTTTGGGTTCAGGGAGCTCCAACACAGATAATTCCACTGAACATTTTTTGGGGGGTTCAGGGAGCACCAAAACAGATAATTTCACTAAAAATTCAAATTCGAAAATTTGGACGAAAACAAATACTTTCTCCATATACTACGTATAGGGTGGAGAAAGTAAAAATCAATGAAAAAGACTGACCGTATTATAATAAAAAAATTGTTGTTACATATTATAAAACAAAACAGCTGGTTTGGTTC
>JAGFPH010002360.1:153349-170119 GCA_018207615.1 Philaenus spumarius | reverse complement strand
AAAAAATTGTTGTTACATATTATAAAACAAAACAGCTGGTTTGGTTCAAAATCTTAACACAATTTAGGTTAGGGCTGTACTGAACCAAAACACGTTTTTTGAAAGGATTTACGTTACAATAATAACCAACTTGGCAAATTCAGATAATTTTTCTTAGCAACCAATAGTTTTTTTAGGTTAAGTACTCAAACTCAAACGACCGAAAAGGTTTACTATATCATAATCACACACCAATCACTATAAAAATTCAGCTAACCGTTTATATTATTAGGTCTGCCTGACCAGTTTGAACTAATGTTTTACCGTATAATTTGTTCTGAAAATTGTATAACTGGAAAATTCTCGAGAAAATATCATAGTATACATTAAACTGTTTGCATTTGCTTCGCCGCTTGGGTTGCAACTAGGGTTCGCCACTTGTTAAAATAATATAAAAAATTTAAACATTTCATCCAACAGAATATTATATCTAATGAATTTACTTACGAACATTTTATTTATTTTTATCTTAAGGCTTCAAGTTAAAACTACAATGAATACCAATCCATTTAAAGTCTCCGGCTGTTATATTAATATTTTAAATTTAAAAGTGTGTACCGGATGTGTAAAATGGCTGGACACTGAAGTGGCCCAAAGCACGGCATCACTGATTGCTAAACCGTGAAAACTGCGATTTTATTTGTATCCGATTAGTTTATCTATGATTCAACGACCCGCCGCACCGTGTACGCGTAAACCCTATTGGACCAAATATAAGAGGGTTAAAAAGGGCTTCCGGAGATCGGGGTATTAGTGGAAATGCATATCATGCAAGAGGCTTTAACGTTTATAAATATTAACATTTAAGGCCGATTTTATAAGGGGATAAAAATAATCGCTTTTGAATACCCGGTTAGGAAAAATCATTAACCAAAGTTAAAATTTTACTGATAGGAACTGAATTTAAACGACAATTAACGGAATATAATGTTAATTGGCAGAGCGAAGCGAGGTCTCCGTTTTAGCTTGACCATTCGGCATTTCGTCTGTCTGTCTGTCTTACGATTAAGGCCAAACGCCTTGACCGATTGTCATGATTTTCTGCATGAAGTTCCTTATTCCTAGGCCGAGCGATGTATATATATGGTTTTTTTCCCATTTTTCATTTTTAACCCCTTCCTGGAACTGTTAAACTGCACAATTGTGCAGTTTTCCACGCATAAAACACTGAACTTCGCCGTGCGTGACATCTCAACTTGTATTGAATATTTCACCCACTAAAAATCATCCAATCGCAATAATTCAGAAACCGTTGGAAAGTAAATGATCTATACTTCAACTTTTGTATTTACAAGTTTTTTCTAAAACGTATATTTGAGGGGTGTAGAAGCGAAAGTCACATAATCCAATTTTTGGTGGAATTGAGTTATTTATATCACCGTGTTCGTTTTGTTAAGGCGGATCTGACTATAATAGTTGTTTAGAGCAAAACTAACATTTTTGGGCAACATTTAAATGGTAAAAATCAGGTTTTGAAGCATAAGTCACATTATCCAACAGCTGATTTGTAGCAAAACTCACATTCTCCAAATCAACCAATCAGGGAGCTGAAGGCATACTCACAATGCATCATGGGATTGTTTACTTCAGTTGTTTGTCATGTCGATGTCGATGTTGTGCTATATTGTAATTTTCACAAAATAATTTTAATTCAAATGATTGTTTTTATAATTAATTAATTGTGAATTCAGTTTGTGTTAAATTTTCACCATGGAAGATTTTGTAACACCATCTACTGGCCTTACAAGAAAAAAGATTAAAACCCCAGAAAACTGGAAGCGAAATAAGCTAAAAACAGCAAGGTTAGTTTTAGGCTATTATTTAGTTGCTGGATCAAAATACAGTTGTTGTGTTTAGGCCTACTTATTCTCTTGTAATTAATTGTTCTAGGGCTTGTCAAACTAACCTATTTTAAAAGAATAGGTTAGGTTAAGTTTTACAAAATATGTTAGGGTACAGTTTTAACTACAAGAACCAAGAAAAATGTTATTAGCTTTTAAACTTTACAAAAGCTAATAACTTTTTTCTTTTGTTTTAGGTATTCAGCAAAAGATTTGCCAGCATTCCCTACATGTAATCACAGTGGAGGGAAATATAAATGTAGTTCCCCTCCAAGATATCAGAAGATTCAACCAAAACTTCTATGCTAGGAAGGACAAAATTTACCAGGACAATTACATTTTAAAATTTACATCTTCGGTGCCAATTTCAAGAAAGAGACCAACCAGTGGGCGTTACAGTACACAGTCTATGAGGACCAAGTATTTTATCGGATCAAAGGACAAGGGCATGATCCCAGTATGTCTAAACACATTCATATGTGTTTTAAATGTATCAAGGTTCCGAGTAAATGGCGTTTTAAAACGTTTCAGGGAAACAGGGCAGCTTTGTACAGAAAACAGGGGTGGCGACAGAGTTTCAGGAAAGAATCAGGCAAAGAAAGAGAGTGTTATGCGTTTCATTAATAGTTTTAAATGTTCAGAACCGCATTACTGTGCAAAACATACAGGTCGTAAGTATCTTCCTTCAGAATTGAATATAAAAAAGATGTGGAAAATGTATAACAATTCACTCGCTGAAAATTGTAGTAACTTGAAAGTTTCTCACTGGTATTTCAGATTTATTTTCAACACGAAATATAATCTTGGTTTTGGTTCGCCAAGGGTTGACGTTTGTTCTGTTTGTCTACAACTAGATGAAATATTGAAACATGCAAGTTCAGAAGAAGAAAAGCTAAAACTTATGACTGAAAAACATATCCATAAGTTGCGAGCAAAAGCTTTTTATACAGCACTGCAGAGCACTGACCCAAAAATTCTGACTTTAAGCTATGACTGTCAAAAGAATTTGCCCTTACCTAAGCTTCCCGATCAGGCAACCTATTACTCTAGGCAGATTTATCTAAATAATTTTACTGTGGTAAGGGGAAATTCAAAATGTCCGTTGACCCCTGAAATTGTAACCGCATATGTTTGGACCGAAAATGAGTTTCAAAAGAGCTCAAACGAGATAGCTTCCTGCGTTTATAACACGTTAAACACCACAGTAATGGAGAAACCAGTGGAGACTGTTAGGTTAGTATGTGATGGATGTGGTGGCTAGAACAAAAATTCGATTGTTCTGGCCATGGCATGTTTCTGGCTATCCAAACATGCCCCTACAAATATCAAAAATATTGAGCTATTTTTTCCTATCACAGGACATAGTTATCTACCACCAGACAGAGTTTTTGGGATTACAGAAAAAGTGATCAGGAAAAAAGAAGTCATCTATCACCTTTCAGAGTACGAAGACGTTATGAAGGAGCATGCAAAAGTAGTGAAAGTGGGTGAAGACTGTGATGTTTTCAATTGGAAAAAAGATAAAGACACCGTTATGAAGAAGCCAAGCCAATTTCACTTCCAGATTACATCATGTAGGAGAATTATGGTAAAGAAAACTAAAAAAAAGGGAATACTAGTTAGAGGAGAATACACTTATAATTCTGACCTCGGGCAATACAAATCGCTAACAAAGTCAGGGGCGTTAATGTCTAGTATGAATCCTCCTGTAATGCCTAAATCAAACACATTAAAACAAGAAAATAAAGATGATGTAAATAATTTGTTGAACAAACATTATGGCAATGAGTGGAGAGCACTCAATGTTTTCCAACGTTTAGCTAACAAACGTTGTAATTTTTTTATTTTATAAAAGTTTCATAAAAAAGCTTTTTTATAAAAAAGTTGTTCATGTTTTTATTAAATTAATCCAGCAAACGTTTCTAAGTTTATGTTCCCATTATTTGTTTATTTTATTTAAAAAATAAACTTTAGACTATAGTTTTACTTTGTATTAAGGCTTACTAGTTAATAAATTTGTTCTTTGGCATTAGTTGTCTATTATTTTCCTAGCAAGATACTAAAACTTAGGTCTAGTAACATTCATTTTTCTTGGTTCTTGTTGTTTAAAATTCCTTAAATATTTTGTTTCAAAACTCACATTTTTCAGAAAAGTTTGCTGCAAAACTCACTTTTAACCAAAGTTTGCTGCAAAACTCACATTGTCCATATTTTGAAGTTAAATTCTAATCTTATTTTATTTTCTACAGCTTTAGGACTATGTGAAAGTAATTTCCATCCCAACAAAGATTTGTTAGAAAAAAAATGGTATCAATATGGTATGTATCTCAACAATAACCAGTTTTTTGCATTTTTCCGAAAGTTTGGTTAGGTGGATAGTGTGAGTTTTGCATCTAGACCCCTCATTTACATACATCGTTGCAGTTTTTGAGTTTTCTAAAAGCCAATGTCGCGCGAATTTTAATGCGCCGAAACTACCTTTAATTCCAGTTTCTATGTCTCTCAATACAGCCCGCTCGGTATTTTTCTGAGTTATATCTGTATACTGAAGGATTCATCACACTGTTACCTATCTGAAACTTCCATCCAATCAAAAATCGGAAAAATAGTTCAAAAGTTGTGGCTCGTTTTGTAGACCCTTGCAATTGGTCAGATTTCAACCAATAAAACAGCACATTTTGCGTACGAGATATCTCTTATAATTCGAATTATTTCAATAGACTTTTTTATATCTATTTATAGACCAAAGTTCAATCTTTCGTTTGGTATAAAGCAAACTAAAATTGACTGGTTAGGTGTTATTCAAACAGCAGTTGAAATTTCATATTTGCGCAGAATTCATACTACCGCTTGAGATTGCAAAACAAAGCTGTTTCCATTGTCTTCAACGGTTATATTTTGAATTTCCTTTGTCCGCACGAGATTTCATTTGTTTCATCTCACTTTTGTAATTCAATTGATTTTAAGTAAAACAATTTTATGATATGGTAATATACAAGTATACAGTTCAATTCTTTGATTTATTCTCTACACTTTGTTATAATAATATTTCATTTTTGGGCAAAGCATATATGAGTAAATTACGTTACAACTAGGCCCAGTTTTGTTAACAATCGTGTATTTGGAACATAAAAACTGGTGTTTTCAAAATAAGAAATTTGAAATAGATAAATGTTTTTATACAGTTATATTTAGAACTAAATTACGAAACTTTTTTAAACTTACGAAAAAATTACAAAAAATGTTTACTACTTGTTATGTACGCCTAAAGTTTAAACTTTTTCTTCCGTTACTGAACATTTTTTGTTTCATGAGCTAATAACTTTTACAATTTTACATGAATAATTTGTTTACTGGCATATATGAATTCTTTGAACCTTTATCTAAAAAAGAGCTATGGAACACTTTTGGATTGGGGTTCATTTACTATTTTTGGCGAATTTTTGAAAAAATGCTTGCAAAACGCAAAAAACGGAACTTTGTTGAAAAAAATTAACATGGACAGTTGCAGGGTAAATAAAACAAAAATGCCAGTTTGTGGCTTAACCGTAAGTCGAATTGAAAAACTAATAACATTTTGCTGTGGCAAATTTGATGTTGTACAAAATTGTTTTCTTGCTGTTTTTTTCCGTATCTCTAACGGTAAGCTTACAAAATAGCCAAAAACTTCAAATTTGTTAAATATCATCCGCATTTTTGTATTTTAATCATGTTTTCATACGTTTATTCTTTAGATATCCTTATAAAACCTTATAATTTTATGTAGAGAGAGAGATAGAGCGCTACCCTGCTGTCTTGCTCTTTCCTGCGCTACATCAGTGTGGCCGCTGTGACTGCGAGTGAGTTGTGTTTACTTCCTTACTGGCACACTATTTTTAACCTAAGCTCAAAACCTAAGCTACGTAATAATCACTAATATTTTAAAGCGGACGTACGTGTGCGTCCATAGCACGCAATGCATTATGTGTTGAAAATACTCCCAATATACGGAATTGCGTGCGAAGCACGCAATGCATTGTTTAATGAAGATACTCCAAATATGCGGAATGGTGTGCGAAGCACACAATGCTTTGTGTATTGAAGATTCTCCCAATATGCGGAATGGCGTGCGAAGCATTTTGCAGCTATTCAGCACCATCGTGAATAAACCTATTTCCCAAATTGTTGGTTGAAACTCTAAAACATAAACTTAATTTTGGAAATTTTGCTCAACTTACGTCAACTGTTCAGCTGCGTGGTCGAATTATTTATTTTGTTTTTTCTTTATTATATGTTTGCTTTTTTTATTTCAGGAGCAAAATGTGCTGACCACATTTCAGTTCTTTTAAATTTACAATACATAAAAAATTTATAAACATTTATTTAGTTGCTATTTTCGGTTAGAATGTCCACAAAAACATTCCCAGCGCCTTGCATAAGGACCCTTCGGCTAGTTCTGCCCACAGACCCTAAAAATCTTCAAATTAGATTTAGTTACTGGAGAGAGAGAGAGAGAGGCTCTTGTGAAACCGTAGGCCTAAAACTAAATGGAGTTTAAACGAGCGCTTAAAGTACACAATTACGTAACTTGAGGTCTGTAGGGTGACTAACGTCTTTATAATGTAACCAAGGGATGTAATGGCCGTGTGTGTGTGTGGCAATATGTCTGCTGACTGAATAACTGTTGTAAGAGATACGGTTTGGCGTTAAAGTACGGCTATCAATAAAATAAGAGGTTTATCGAGTGGCCAGAGTTTTATCACTTTAAGTTGAATGCAATGCTACTTTTACTCAGGTTAAAAAGACTGAAGTAGTGAACTGTAAAGTGACCACTTAGGCAAAATTCACATGGCTTTGAACAGGGTACTTTTATGGTATTTTACGTTTTGATTGATTTTGGGGGAACCGAGCGAGCTTTAAGGTAGCGTAAAAATAAATGTGAATAAATGGGAACGACTTTATATCGCGTAACTGAGACGTACTTGGCGGAAGAAGCTTATGCGGATCTTAAAATACAACATTTTGGTGGCTCTGGAATTTTTGTCCGCCATCTTGGATCCGCCATACTGGATGATCTTTATGTTTCTAAATGGGATGGTAGTCATGTGACACGTCATTTCAATGTGAAATCTCAAGGAAAAAACAACGACGTAAACCGTTATTCAATAGATGCCTTCGTTTTCGAATTATAAGAATTCAAAGTTGCAATTTTGGGGAAATTGTGTTAGCAATACACACTGCGTAAAGTATTATATTGCAATTTTCAATGATAAAGTATCTAGTAACTAAGTTTAAACGGCGGTAAGAAATGATAATAGTTTTTACATTAAAAAAATTGTGTCTGCGTCGGACCAAACGGTGGAAGTTATACTTCTTTGGCCATCCAATGGTATAGACAGGAAGACCTACTATTGATTTAATATATTTTGGGAAAATCTAGTCGTAACTTAGAGTAGCCCTACTATTTTTTAGATGATAGCCTATTCTTTTATAAAAACACTAACCAACACTGAAGGCATATTTTAAAATTACTATCCCATTTTTTCCTTCTTTGTTACTTGCGCTTATGAATAATATCGTTGCATCTGTTTGGTTGGTCACAGTTAGTCTAGGGACTATGATCAGTGCTCACTTACTACACCCAACAAAATTAATTAGCTCCCAAAGTTTCTGCATATCGTCGTGATTCAAACTGAATATAAAATTTGTAATGACTGCCGAAAACGTGTTCAGGGGACCATGATCAGTGTTCACTTACTACACCCGAAAAAAATAATATTGCATTGCCATAGGTCCTTGATAATTGTGCAAAGTTTCAAATCAATCCGACGTTTTGAAGTATAGGAAAGTATACGAATATACGAAGAAAGGTATAAAAAGGCACTTTCCGGATTTTACTCCTAACGCGTGACGCGGTTTCTCGACCGACACCCCATCCCGATTACAACGGGCGCAAAGAAGTATAACTTCAAAAATAACAGTTTTCCAAAAAAAGGTCGTCGTCTGGAACACATCGGCAGAGTGTCGAAAAGGAAATTTTTACTATTTAATTCGGGGTTAATTTTGTTAATTAAATTTAAAATACATCGATGTATTTTGAATCAATGAAAATGCAAAAATGAAAAGCCTGCAGTTCTAACTTACAGTCTCAGTATGTTTCTACTTTATAAACATATACTAGGGGCTCTGCCCTTGGACGCTTCGCGTCCCAATTCCGCCTCGGCCTACAGCCTCAGATGGCTGCTTCGCTTCGCTCGCAGTTGGAAGACTCTCTAAAGGCTCTGGCTAATCTTTGGCTCGTTTGGACCTGGGTGAGCATCGTTCAGTATTTTTAACATCTGGATTGTATCTATTCGAATATTTAGTGACTTTCAAGGGGGTATAAAAAGAAGCCGTACCTATTCGCCTTCTAAGTGACTTGAATGGTGTTATAAAAAGAAGTTCAGATTTTAAATTTTATGCGCATTTTTCAGACTTTATGCGCGTTTTTGAAGACATAAGACCTAGCGCATTCAATTCCTGACGTCAAATAACCCCTGTATGCAAATTTTCATGAAAATCGTTAGAACCGTTTTCGAGATCCGCGACAGATACAAAGATAGATATAAGAATTGCTCATTTAACGTAATAGGATATGTTGGTAAAATCAATTAAGTTGTATTGAATAACGGAAATGCAAGCGTTAAAAAAATAACCTGATGTTCTAATTTACTGTCTTTAGTCACAGTAGGTTTACCTGCATTCAACATTCAATAGTAGAATGTTCTTAGGTTGGCAGCAATACTATATTTCCTAAAAACAACCCCGTTTTTGTTGATTAAGGAAATGAATTTGTAAAACTATTAAGTCGCAGAGACGGACACGAATCAAGACAGATACGTGATAACGTTTAAGCTTGTTTTTACCCATAGAACAATATCGCGAAATGTGTGTGGTTGGTCCGTAAACCCTCCATACTATCACCCAAACAAGCTACGTGTTGCCTCTGTCCAACAGTTTCGATAAGTTCATACCTCGACAGCAGACGGTTCCAGGTTGCTGTCGAAAGTACACTTTCCACTCCTAGGCCCATCGAGGCAGGAGTGTCCCCTTGGTCCTTTACTGTAAATTCTGTACAGTAACGATATTCCAGTCACCCCCAAAGTATCACTGCGACTCTTTGCTGATGGCGCTATATTCTGCTGCAGATCTCTGAACCTGGAATATGGCTCGTCGGTCATTCAACAACAGTCGGATTCCCTACAGCCGTGGCTCAGGATGTGGAGAACTGCAGTGAACACAGACAAAACGCAAGTCATCAAATTTTCTCCACTACGTAGATATCCTAAAGTCCAATAAACTCTTAACAAACACACCCATGGCATGGACCCGTCAAGTCAGATACCTTGGAATCACGCTTGACTCTAAATTAAACCTGTCCCACCACGACAAGCAAACTCTGTCAAGGGCTAAATCTGTCCGTGGCAGACTCCTTCCAGTCATAAACGCCAAGAGCCCTCTACCACTTCGTATCAGATTGTCCATGTACAAAACATACATCAGACTCACGTACGCAGCTCCAGCTTGGCACTCTTCACTATCTGTTTCTTGGAAGAAAAGTTGGTCTTCTTCCAGAACAAAACTCTCCGTTGGATCACGGACTCCCCATGGTACGTGTCGAACGTAACCATCTCTCAAGGGCACAAAATCTCCACACTCGAGGACTTCATCCTAAAACTAATACTCAGACACAGAGCCGAAGGTTCTCACTACGCACACATCCAACAGATCATCACTGATCCTGCACCTCCGCAAGACAAAAGAAAACGTCCCTTATGTCTGGTTTACGAACCACCATAAGTATCCGAAAATCCAAGCTCAATTCTTAAACACCATACACTTTTGTAGTTAATCCCAGCGTATTCCGTAGATTCACCATCTCGTTCCCACACAAAATGTATTCCAAATTAGTCAATATAACTAATAAAGTATTTTTTTCAGTTTCCGACAAGCAGCCATTGTTTTCAAACAGATGCTGTCTTAAACCGAGACTACGGTCTTGACAATTTACTAGATAGACCTGTTTAATTTAATCTTTCTACTTGAAGACTACTTAACCTACATTTCCAACGCGATTAATCGAAATTTGAATAGCGTGCAACATTTCAGTTCAACGTTCCAATTCAGAAGTTATTCCCAGCCATGGGTGTAATGTTGCTATAGTGTTAACACTGTTTGATTATAGAATGGCGTGTTTATATGAACACCGACAAAGTGATAAGGTAATGTTATCATACATTTTGACGAAGGTATTTGCCTTCTGCAGGAAGGTGTTGACGACATGAACATACGAGATTTGGTTTCTACTGAAACGAACTATAAGTAAACTAAGTTTACAATGAAAACGACTAACTAGTAGTTCTGTGAACAATAGACCTCGCTCGTTGAAATAAGAAATGTGGTTTCGAGCATAGGTTAAAAATAGTCTGCCAGTAAGGAAGTAAGCAGAAGGTTTAGCCAGTGAAACATTATTTTGCAATTCCCGCGATTCCGGGGTGTCTAGTTCTCGTTTTCCTCTTCTTGATTTTCTTTTAGGGGGCATTATGTTTTATTTAGGTTAATAATGAGTGAGGTAGCTAAATATATCGCGTTATTGTGGGAAAACATATAATTAAATATTTAAATACTTAAATAACTAAAACTTAACAATGTATTTACAGTTCCATATCATATTCCATTTTTAGAAATAATGAAAACAAACGATATTAAAGCGTCGTGATAGTGATCTCAACCCATGTACCAACACTCCCCACGCTGTCCAACGGTCATTTTTTGTTTGTCCTTTATCGCAGCGAGGTTTAATTTGTTTCATCTAATTTTGTAATTCAAGTAAAGCTAAATCAAATACTTTTATGGAATAATAATTTACAAGTATACAGTTCAATTCTTTGATTTACACTTTCTTATAATAATTGTCATTTTTGGGCAAAGAATATAGTATTCCTAAATTACTATTCAAAATAGGCATAGTTTTGTAGTAGGAAAATAAAAACTGGTGTTTTCAAAATAAGAAATTTGAAATTAATAAATATTTTATGCAGTTATATTTAGAACTAAATTACGAAACTTTTTTACATTTATGAAAAAAATTACAAACAAAAATTACTACTTTTTATGTAGGCCGAAAGTTGAACATTTTCCTTTCGTTACTGAACATGCTTGTTTCTTGAGCTAATAACTTTGTTAATTTTACTCCAATCATTTTTTTACTGGCATATAAGAATTCTTTGAACCTTTATCTACAAAAAAGCTATGGCACACATTTGAATTGGTTTAGAATAAACGTATATAAACATGGTTGAAATACAATAATTTGACGATTTTTAACAAATTTGAAGTTTACGGCCATTTTGTGAGCTTACCGTAAAAGATATTATTAGTTTTTAAATACTACTTACGTTTAAGCCACAAACTGGCTTTGGAAAAAAGCTTACATTGAGAGAAACGGTCCGGCCGCCATTTTTATTTTATTTAAGGGTTTAAAAATGAAAAATGGGAAAACCCGTATGGCTCGGCCTAGGAATAAGGAACATTCTTGCAAAAAAACATCAAAATCGGTCAAGGCGTTTGACCGTAATCGTGAAATAGACAGACAGAGAGACGAAATACCGAACGGTAGAGCTAAAACAGAGACCTCGCGTCGCTCGGTCAACTAGTTCGAATAGAGAAATTTCAACTGATGGACTGAGGAAATTAATGATCAGCTGATCAAATGAAAAAAACTGAAAGCTCTTCAAAAACTCTCAAGAGTTTCATCGGCCTGACTAGCTCCAAGCATAGAGGTACTTAATAGTATTTAGTTATAAGCATATTCCACAATTTTTATCCACCGTAATAATAAACTACGTAGATAGGTTTAGTTGTGAAGGTATACAGTTATTTTATAATGTGCACTACGTCACTACAGTCGTTATATCATTCCAAAGCCGTAGCCGGGTCTACGCTGTTTATCATTACAACGCCTTGATGTGATAACAGATACTCGGGCATTATTCATCCCGATGCTTAAGGGTGGTTTCTGAAGGGGCAACCTGGATTTTGATTGGTTCTAGACACGCCATAGCTTCATCAAATATCCATTAGCAGTGCCTGTATTAGACAGTTGGACTTACGTCTCCTTTAGACCGCCTCGCCGTGTGATTAGGCGGGCAGTGGGTGTTACGTTACTGGGGAGGGGGAGGGGGTTCTAATTCCAAAACCTATGCAAGAAGCGGAAATGTATTTATGTGTGGTAAACTTTTGACAATATTTATTTTTCAATTGATGAATGATAAAATAAAATATACGTGGAAGTTTTACTTTTGCAACTTTTAAATTCAGACGACAGAGAAAGTTTTCTGAGTCTTTGTTAAAAAATGCATACTTATTCAGTTTAACCCGTCAATAACATAGTTTTTGATGATAATTAATTATTAACAATCGGATTAATTCATTCGCATTTCCATAAACCACTGCTAGCTATCATTCTTTAAAATAATTAGGATATAAATATTAAACGAAGCTGAAGTTACGTAAATTACGTGAATTTTCAAAATTAAACATTAGGCAAACGTCAATCAAAAATGCTTGGCTTCTAAGTTCAAACTAGCATGTAGGCTGTTTTTAAGTAGCATTTCCATTGACCGTTGCTTTCATACTTTGAAATAATTGGGATTTTATTATTCAACGAAGCTGGATCTATTTAAATTGCGTGAATTTTCAACATTAAACATTAGACAATCGTCAATCTAAAATGTTTGGCTTCAAAGTTCAAACTAGCATGTAGGCTGCTTTTCAGTAGCATTTCCATTGACCGCTGTTTCATACTTTGAAATAATTGGGATCTTATTATTCAACAAAGCTGGATTTATTTAAATTGCGTGAATTATCAACATTAAACATTAGACAATCGTCAATCTAAAAATGTTTGGCTTCAAAGTTCAAACTAGCATGTAGGCTGCTTTTCAGTAGCATTTCCATTGACCGCTGTTTCATACTTTGAAATGATTGGGATCTTGTTATTCAACAAAGCTGGATTTATTTAAATTGCGTGAATTTTCAACATTAAACATTAGACAATCGTCAATCTAAAAATGTTTTCTTCAAAGTTCAAACTAGCATGTAGGCTGCTTTTCAGTAGCATTTCCATTGACCGCTGCTTTCATACTTTGAAATAATTGGGCTCTTATTAATCAACGAAACTGAATCTATTTAAATTGCGTGAATTTTCAATATTAAACACACTGATTATCAATCTAAAATGTTTGTCTACAAACTAGCACGTAGGCTGCTTTTCAGTAGAATTTCCATTGACCGGTGCTTTCATGCTTTGAAATAATTAGGATCTTATTATTAAACGAGATAAATCTATTCTAATTGAGTGAATTTTCACATTAAACACACTGATTATCAATCTAAAATGTTTATCTAAAAACTAGCACGTAGGCTGCTTTTCAGTAGCATTTCCACTGACCGCTGCTTACATACTTTGAAGTAATTAGGATCTGTTTTAGGTTTTTGTTGAGTATTAGCTTAATTAACGCTACTTTTTTTTAAACATTTATTTCGTTTAGACATTGACTATTACTTACGACCTAAGACTTATAATAAAGCCAGCTTACTTTTGTAATTCTCTCTTTCTCGAAGGTTATTTACTTTTACGTTCTCACTATACTAGTATAGAGAAAGTACAGTGATAGCAAAAAAAATCGATGTTGATATTTTTGTGAAAATATTCGTTTTGGGACACCCTGAGTTTAAAAAAAATGTTTTTTTACAAAATGTCTGTCTGTATTTCTGTATGTATACAAAGCTAGAGAGAAAACTATTATATTGATTTCGAACAAATGTTCACCAAACATGTCAGTTAAGCCTGTATAGATGCACGAACAAAGGTTTTGGAAAAACTTTGAAAAACAACCCCAATGGGTAAACTGGCGGAATTATCCTGATCTGATTTATTTTTGTTTAAATGATATAAATGTTAAATAGAAATGTTCTGCTTAAAATTATTATTTCTTATTTCGTTAATGTATCGCATTTAATTCACACTTGTCAAACATAGTTAACAATTACCATAAATTTACTATTTATATATAGGCTGCCTATATATAAATAGTATTGTGGTAAGCACAAATTGCTTAGGAACTCACAGACAAGGTAAAAAAAAATAACTTAATTATCCTATTCAGAACAAAATTAAATTAACAAGTTGCACATAATCAGATTAGGCCTAAAGAAAGGACAGTAATAAGGGACATATATTAATATATTTTTTAACTTGATAAATGTTTATATGTGATTTTTAGTCCCTAATGTCAATCTATTTAAAGATTTGCTTGCAGTTTATCTATTATATTTACCAAAGAATGATACACTTTTGTTTTTAGTTAGATATTTAGTCATAATTATGTTAAAACGTTTTTACAAGTTTAAAAGTGATTTTCAGTTTCTTAAATTTACCTATTTAAAGATTTGTTTAAAGTGCATAGCACAAATTACAAAAGAGGATACAATTTTATTTTGTTTTTTATAAAAATATTTTGCTTTACTTTTGTTTGTTTTTAACTGATTTTAATTATTTGTAATAATTATATAATGACTATATACTTATTTTATTTTTTTATTTCATTAATTATTAACTAGGCCTACTACTACATACACCTCAATCCATTATTATGTAAAAAAATATTTTACCTAACATACAAATGTTTTTCTAAATAAAAATATAATGTAAATAATTATATTATTACTAGCTGAATACCCGTGCTTCGCTACAGGGAATATTTTTTTTCATCACTATGATTCATAATTAATTGTAATATTTTCTCTCGTTTTCTTTCATCTATTATTTCACGAGAGTGAATTATATAACATGTATTTTCAATTAGTTCGGTATTTATTGTTCACTGGCTGCCCGTCAATCGTCGTCGTCACAATATGTGTGCCGAATAAATTAATTCAATTAAAAAAATCAGAGCGAAAAGAGTCTTATTTTTCAATCGCTAAATCTACATACTGGTAAATCACAGTCTTAGCTAGATGTTTGCAGATCACCCAGATACGACTTTAATATGCGAATTTATAGATCCGATTGTTTTGATCAGCTTACGTCTAAAATATTTTCTTAAAATTAATAAGTGACAAATTTCAGCTCTCTAGCTTTAAGGAAAGAATATTAAATAATATTTATTGTTTTATTGGTTGTTATTACTTTTTCAACCCTTATCAGACGTAACAAAATGTAAAACTGTTTTATTTTTATATGTATTTTGTAAGAAATAAATGTACAAAATTTCAGCTCTCTAGCTTTAAGGAAAGTATAAAAATAAATATTTATTGATTTAGGGGTTATCACATTTTAAAAACCTACAGCAGCACGTAACAAATATAAAACTTATTTACTTTTTATGTGTGTTTTGTAAGAAATAAATGTACAAAATTTCAGCTTTAAGGAAAGTAAACAAACAAAATTAATTGTTTTAAATGATGTTTCAACCCTTAAAGGTCAAATATTTTAATATCCTAACTTAGTGCGCTTTTAGCACCTATGAATGTGTATCAAATATTTCACGTTCCTTGGCGGTATTAAATTAATATTGATAGATTTAGGGGTTGTTACTAAATTTCACGTGATAAAACGTAAAACTGGTTTCTTATTTTTAAATTCATTAATTTATTAAGGGATTATTCTCTAGCTTTAAGGAAAGTATAACAATCAACATTTTTACTATATTTTCACCAGTTAGCAGCACGCGACAAAATGACAATCTATGATACTTTTTTTATGTACGTTGTAAGAAATAAATGTACAAATTTTCAGTTTAATAACTTTACGGAAAATATAATAATACATTTTTATTATTTTAGGGGTTGTTATCACATTTTCACCCCTTAGCAGCACTGGACAAAATGCAAATCTAGTTTACTTTTTCTTTGTATATTGTATGAAATAAATGTATAAAATGTCAGCTTTCTAGCTTTAATGAAAGTATAACAAACAATGTTTATTGTTTTAATGGTTGTTTCAACCCTTAAAGGCCAAATATTTTCTTAGTTCGCTTCTAGCCAATATGAGCAATATGTGTACCAAATTTCACGTTCCTAAGCGATATTCAATAAATATTTATACTTTTAGGGGTTGTTACCCCTAGTAGCATTTCACCCCCTAGCAGAACTTGACAACATGTTAAACTGGTTTACTTTTTATATGTATTGTGTAAATAAATGTATAACATTTTTGTTTTCTAGCTTTAAGGAAATTATAAGAAACAATACTTATTCATTTAGGGGTTGTTTCAACCATTAAAAGTCATATATTATAAAATTATTTCTTAATTCGCCTTTAGCGCCTATGAAAAATACGAGTACCAAATATCACGTTCCTGCTAGGTAGTTTTTTTTTAGATATAAAACAAACAATACTTATTGTTTTAGGGGTTGTTTTAACCCTTACAGGCCAAATATTTTAAAATCCTTTCTTAATGAGCCTCTAGCCCGTATGCAAAATGCGTGTACCAAATTTCTCGTTCCTAAGAGGTAGGGTTTTTGAGATATATATGAAACAATATTTATTATTTTAGGGGTTCTTTCAACCTTTACAGGAAAAATATTTTAAAATCGTTTCTTAGTGCGCCTCTAGTGCCAATGAGCAATATGTGTAGGCCCCTACAAAATTTCAAGTTTCTAGGTGGTATGGTTTTTGAGATACTGTGATCAATCAGTGAGTGAGTAGTTATTTTTATAGGGTTTGTTTCAACCATTACAGGTTAAATATTTTTAAATCCTTTCTTAGTGTGCCTCTAGCCCCTATGAAAAATACACGTATAAAATTTCACGTTTCTAGGAGGAAAGTTTTTTAAGATATATAACAAACAATATTTATCGTTTTAAG
>JAGFPH010002360.1:129830-139896 GCA_018207615.1 Philaenus spumarius | reverse complement strand
TTGTGGATCTTGCGGCATCGTATTGTCTTGTAGATCACGTCGGGGTCGCCAATTGTCGTAACTTTGCTGGTTTGTTAGGTTAAGCATGAGGGTCCTTACAGAAGGGCCACGACAATTGGTGACCCCGACGTGATCTACAAGACAAAACTTCCCTCGTTATCTGGAGGCTGATCCCTCCAGGACGAGTCCTTCCTACTGTGATCTGTTGGCTGATCCCGGCAGCACAGTCTGCTCCCCTCATTATCTGGAGGCTGATCCCCCCAGGACGATCATTCCTTCCAAGTCTTTTATGAATACGCATATTGTCGTAGCCCTATGGTAAGGACCCTCATGCTTAACCTAACAAACCAGCAAAGTTACGACAATTGGCGACCCCGACGTGATCTACAAGACAATACGATGCCGCAAGATCCACAAGCGGAGGCAGCTGCAGATCCAGTTGCTGCGATCAACTTAAAGCACGCCTACCACCATTCTGGGAGGAAGATCAAACGTTATGGTTCATACAAGTAGAGGCCGTATTTAGCACGAATAGAGTCATCGCAGAAGAGAGAAGGTTCCAAGTCGTCATCAGCCAGCTACCTTACAAGATCCTCACTCAAGTCGCCGACTTGGCGAGAGAACAAGGGACCAACCCTTACATTACTTTAAAGGAGAGTCTGATTACAACTTTCAGCCAGAGTCAAGAACGCCGCATCCTACGCGTGTTAGAATATACTCAATTAGGAGACTTGAAACCATCACAACTCCTACGCGAGATGCAAAGCCTAGCGTCTAATGCATTGACCAACGAAGTTCTGAAAACTATCTGGCTCAGGGCACTATCAGTCCATGTCAAAGGGATTCTAGCCGCAAGGTCGGGAGTAGTAAATGAGCACCAATTATGGTCTACAGAATACATTTTCGGGTGTCATTAATAGCCTACTTTATAGGCATATGCCTTCGTACTCTAACATTTGGATTTGGTCCAAATTTGGAACACTCGTACGTATTCTATTTCAGTCGCTCGGACAAGTTCGTTAACCAATGACAAAACAACAACCAGAAATACGATTTTTGACAGCAAGTAAAAACTGTTTGAGATTTTCGTACTATAATGTAACATTTTTGGAGTTTTATCTAAAAACATAAATGCAGGAGATTATTCTGAACGTCTTGTTTTGTTTTTTTTTACACGACCTTACAGCCCCGTCTGGTTGCCCCCAAAACCGATCAAAACGTAAAATACCATAAAAGCACCTGCTATTCCACGCGAAGTCGAGTCCATACTACGGGGCCGCAAGGTCGATGTGCAAACTGGCAAAGCGCAGTCCATGATCTCAGACCGTAAGTTTAATATTGTTCCCTGCGAACGGAACAACGAACGGAAGATTCAAACAAATGGGGTATAGTGGGGGTAAGTCGAAAATTTTAAACGAGAACAACTATTGAGTGACACCTCGTTTAAAAGGAACTAGAGGCTCTGCCCCTGGATGCTTCGCGACCCAACCCCGCCTCGGCCTTTAGCCTCAGATGGCTGCTTCGCTTCGCTCGCAGTTGGAAAATTCGCTAAAGAATCTCGTTAATCTTTGGCTCGTTTGTACATAGGTTTGTAAAATTATGTATCTAGGCTTAAATATATTAACAGTAATTACAAGATTAATTATAACTTAAAATACATGCTTTAAAAACGTGAGAGGCTTTCATTACGATTTTAGTCCTAGTTCTACTATCATCTGTCAACTAAATTTTTGAAACCAGGCCTAAATATAGTAAAAATTATTGCAGGATTAACATAACCTCAATACTATGTTTCAGAAATGAGCCAGGCCTATATTACAAAACTGACTATTAAAATTTACCCACCTTTGCCAAGTTTACCTTTTTTTTTGACAAATAAATTGTTAAATCAGGCCCAATTTATTCTAATTCCAACGTGCTAAAACAGTATAGATTAGCTTGTTTTTTAACAGTAATTAAAAAATATCCAATGAACAGCTGATTTTGGATAATACTCAATCTCAGTTCTATTCCACTCTATTTACAACGTGCTAAAACAGTATAAATTGGCTTGTTTATAAACAGCTGTTTTGATCGCTTTATTTACTATTTCGTTGTTATTTTGTAACCAACATGGCAACCTATAAGACCCTATGTTAAAATTTTCAACTTTTAAATTAGATTTTCTAAAAAAAATTGCGTTTTTACACGAAATTCAACTATATGGGTCTACTTAAAAATCTAAACTACACCTAAATACAAAATTTCTTTGAATTCGTTAGAGCCGCTTTCGAGATTCGCGACAGATACAATGATACAAGAATTGCTAATTTAAAGTAATAGGATTGTTAAAAGAAGAAGATTGGCGCAAACCGGAGGTCTGTATGTTGACTCTATCCAACATAATGGCCAATCAAAGTTATAACTTTTCCCCGTTTAAATAACATCAAAACGTTAAAGATGATACATCTGTTATTTTTTGTACAAGGGTTTCATCCAGTAGGTCACTCAATCTAAGTTACAAACATGTAATTAGGAGTCGACAACATGCACAGTTATGAATAACAAAGCACTTGCAAGGTTGTATCAGCCCAAAGTCGAGTACCTGGGAATCCCAGAGGGCTTAGCTTTACTGTTTACTGTTATTGTCTATTAGACAATCTGTGAGAAGCATTCAGGCCATATGAGTGAAAATGAAGTGAGTGCTAAAGGTTTTACTCATTGTAACATAATTATTAATGAAACTTAAAATAGGAGTTTTTTGTTGGAAAATTATAAATTTAATTGGCCATTATGTTGGACAGAGTCAACATATAGACCTCCGGTTTGAGCCAATCTTCTTCTTTTATCAAGGCCTTTAAAATGATGTGTCACTCAATAGGGGTTCTCGTTTAAAATTTTCGACTTACCTCCAAAATACTCCATTTTTGGGGAAGGGGTTGAAATTTACGATAGCATTTATTTGCACATGAGCACATGAGGGGTTGAAAATAGCACATGAGCAGAGAAATTTAAAGTACCTTTTTTCACTAATTATTGTAAAAGTAAAACCGTAGAAATGCACAAAGAAAGTGTGTATATGTTTTCAAGGAAGGTAAAATAAAATAAATTAGGTCTAACCTAAAATTGCCTGAGCTTGTTATCTGAATCAGCTGTTTGATCTGCTATTTTATGCAGTTAGTTGCTGTAGCAATGAATATAAAAATATATTTTTGTAGGTTATGGGTTTACTAGTAAGCTCCGAGAAAAATCACAACAGATTGATTAGATATACATCATAAATACACCATTCATAAAAATACTTTGAACAAAAAATATTTAGGCCTACCTAACTGTGCTGAGGGAATTTTTAACTGGTAAATGTGTACAAATTATAAGTGTAATAAAACTGTAGGCGTATTTTTAAACATTTGTATTAATATACATTATTATAATATATATAAAAATAAATATAAAAATATTATCGTTTAATTGTTTTTTATTTCATATTGTTAGGCCTATATCAAATTATTTAGAAGTTATTAATATTATAATGAAGAAATTAATAATCGAATACGTTTATGTATTACCAGGGGAAACCCCTGCGTGCTCCAAACGCCAACCCCGTTGGAACCTTCTATACACGTAATCATGTTATGTTTTCTTTATAATAAAGGTGCAGGAATTTATAACATCAAAGCTAAGATGGTAAATAATTTGAAATGTTCAAATCAAATTATTTTGTATATTTTATTACAGCAGTTTATAATAAAGGTTAAAAGAACCATCAAGGCTCAGGTCCACACTTTAATAAAAACCTAACCTAAAAGTTAGAAATACAAATAGTTGCTTCAAAGCGTGAAATCAGGTGTTAATGGAAACATCAGAACAAGCAGTTGTTGTATATGTTATTTTATTCAATTGGTTGCTGTGGTAGTTCATCAGCCTAGGCCTAACCTAACATTTTTTTCGACTGAGTTTACAAATATTCAAATAAAAAATGTTTTTATCAAAATAAATAACAGCCTATGTTATTCAGGGATAGTGAAGCTTTTTATTAGTAAAACTATTTTTTTCAATCGGTTCAGTAGTTCCAAAGATTTCCCCCTACATACAAACAAGGAAACATTTTTTTTTTTTTATAATATTAGTATAAATTCGAAAATGTAAGGTGAATGTTTATGAAGTTAAACGAATGGGTACTCTTTAAATTTGTATGAATGAATATATCGATGATAAAATATTGTATTTATATTTATTGTATAACCTCAAACCGAATTTTATAGCATAAATTATAGACTACATTAGTTCTATAACTCGTATTTAAAAAAATCAACCTCAAATGAAATTAAATTATTGATTGAAGTTACACAACCAAAAGGTATAATCTACGCTAGGTTTTGTTTACGTAATACATGATGGGTGAAATCAGCTGTTACATTTTATTGTCACTCACGTACTTACGTACATTCGCTTTTATAGGAGTTGATTATATTTTGTATACGCACATGATTTTTCCATACAAAACGTTTTAAACAATTAAATGTAAGTATTTTGATCTCATTCATGGCTGCATGAGCTAATGTCCTTTCGCCTTACCTGCGCAGGAAAATAGTTTTTTTTTAATTATCCAAACAAATACTTAGTATTTCTTTCAAATTGAATTATTGCTCATTTTTATTTATTTTAAAAATTATTCTACCGTTTAATAGTTGAATTGTGTACTTCTAAGGATCCCATATGTTTACTAAATTAATATGTATCATTCATTCCACTCTTTTCCTCGTTGCGTCAAGGTAAGAATGAATACAAATAAATGACAATTAATTAAATTATATAAAAAAACTATTTGAATTTCTTTAATTTGCAAACACAATAGGTCGAATTTCGACCACAGGCGTTACTAGTATTATTACTCGTAAATGACAGGTCAAGAACTATCGGAGAACACTTAAAAACTACTGTAACGGAAATGAAAATAAATTTGTTTTGTAAAATTGTTCACAGAATGTCTAAACTGATTAGATCGTTGATTAGTTACTTCCTCCATACCAATAGGACGAACAATTTATCAGTCAAAAATCATAATTAATTTGTTTGTGTTATCATTAAAGTCATACGGAGTAAAATAAAGAACGTAAAACGCGCTGCAACCACCATAACGTCTCCTACGTGATAAACTCCATTACGCAGCTCCACGGCAGTTAATTGGGAATACACTTTAAGTTAGAGTTTCCCGTTTAATCCCCCCCAGCCCACGCCCCCACAGAGCTCCCCAAGCGGTAGGACGGTTCCGTCGAGGGATAACTCCATTACATAAAACCAATTTATGTTTATTCTATTTGCATGTTTTCCTTTGCGTTTTTCTTTTCACTTTGCTCGAGTTCGGATGCTGAACGTGTAGCGGGAGAGGGAAGTGTCTTATTCAATTCTGTGTTTAAAAAAAAAATGTCTGGAAATATATTTACAGTTTGTGAACGGATATTGTGGGATTCTAAAATAAGTAAATATGACAAGCTTGGAATAAACGGGAAATGTGTTAGGTCTTGTTACAAAAACTTGTAAACTGTCAACCGAATCTATTTTTATCAATTGTTTTTGAAGTTATACTTCTTTGCGCCCGTTGTAATCGGGATGTGGTGTGTCGGTCGAGAAACCGCGTCACGCGTTAGGAGTACAATCCGGAAAGTGCCTTTTTATACATTTTATCTACAAGAGATACCTCAAGAGTCTCGGTAGGTGAGTGGTTAACGCACTCGACTTTCATGCTAGAATCCCTGGTTCGATCCCCCCGGCTGGGAATATGTTTATTCTCAAAAATTATAGGAAAGTATACGAATATACGAATGGCCAAAGAAGTATAACTTCCACCGTCTGGTCCGACGCACACAAAATTTTTTTTTCAAAAATTATAGGAAAGTATACGAATATACGAATGGCTAAAGAAGTATAACTTCTACCGTCTGGTCCGACGCAGATCTAATTCTTTTTTTTCAAAAATTATAGGAAAGTATACGAATATACGAATGGCCAAAAAAGTATAACTTTCATCGTCTGGTCCGACGCAGACCCAATTTCTTTGGCTGTTCTACCGATAATAGTTTTGGTTGTAGGAGGGATTTTGTAAACTATCGTTACCAGGTTACCGGCTCTACAGACTTTTAACAACATCACAGCTTTCTTAAAACAAGGGCTAAAAATTGTAATATGTATATAAATAAAAATGTAAATGTGCGTTTGTTCAAAATCGATAATCTCCGAAAGTTCTTCACCGATTGCTTTGAAATTTTGACGCAACATTGCATTCGAATCCACGAGTGTTTTTGTAATATACTTTTTGAAAAAACTACAGCATCTAATGAACATAAAAACAACATCAAATATACTCAATATTTAACGAAAATGTAAGCACCATCACATATGTTTATTGTCTGTAATAATGACATTAGTCAGCTGTTTCCTATAAAGAGGTCAAATTTGTTTGTTTGTATGTAGGGGGTAATCTCTGGAACTACTGAACAAATTGTAATTTTTTTAAAATATAAAGCTACACTATCCCTGAGTAACATAGGCTAGAATTCGTATTGATAAAAACATTTTGTATTTCAATATTTGTAAATTTAGTCGGAAAAAGTTCACAGGATCAAGTTGGACGTTAAACCCCATAGCGTCTAACAGCTGTATTAACCATAAATAAACAACATTATGAAAAACTAAAAAACGACAATTGAAAGATGAAACTTATATCATTCAAAGATGTGCACAAAAACATAAATTAAGTGTGTATGTTGCTGTTAAGGCAGGTAAAATAAATTAAACATAATTTTAGGTTGGGCCTAGACTGATGAACCAACACATATCTTGAATGTATTTACATTCATTACCATAGCAACCAATTGAATAAAATAACATATAAAACAGTTGATTCGGATGTCCGGCTTAGTACAAAATAATATTTAAAGTTATTCCTAGACTGAACTAGCACATGTTTCAACACACACAAATCAATAAAAACTTGCGTTAAGGAATTTAAAAATAAAAAAACTATGTTACATATTTTTAATTAAAAATAAATAAAACACATTATAATTTAATAGTAGGCCTTTTTATTGATAATATACGGTAATTGGTAGTGAGTAACCAATATTAACAGCTGATTTCAAAATATGAAACAAATCTTTCTATTTCTAACTTTTTGGTTAGGTTTTTGATTAAGTGTAGACCTGAGCCTTAGTGGTTCTTTTAACCTTTATTATAACTGCTGTTATAAAAAATATGAAATAATTTGATTTGAACTTTTAACATTATTTACCATCTTGGTTTTGAGGTTATTATTAATCCTACACCTTTATTATAAATAAAACATAACATATGTTTTTAGAAGGTTCCATCGCAGGGGCCCCAATAGTATATAATAGTATATAAAAAAAAACATTTTTCTCACAAAAACCTAGAGTGTTAGAAAAATATAAGTACATGTGTAATCAAATATAAGTAGTTGGATTTTTTTATAACTGGGAAATGCTGCTCCAGATGCAAGGGTCGCAATACCCAGAATAATATTTTACAATTTTTGTTTAACAAAGGACATTTTAAAATTTGATATTAATGGCGCCTTCAATATTACACATATATGGTCTTTAAAATAGGAATGGGGAAAATATTTAAAATCCTGGATGATTTGTGGATATGAAAGTTTGGAAGTTTTTTCCGAAAAGTACTGTTTACTTAAAGAATTTTCTATTTTTTTTAGGAACTATATTTAAATTATGTAAAGTATTTGGAAAATATCCAAGGAACTGACTCATCTGGTTAAAGTTAAATACATTTTAAAGCAAAAACTATTGTGATATATTTAAAGTCAAAAGCACAAGTTTTATCAAAGCAACCCTTGTTGACTATGAAGAATGATTTAAAAAACAAATACTGTTGCTTTTACTAAGTAAGAAAAAATTTATGTGAAATAGGTCCAAACTGTTTTATTTCAAGCCTATCGGCTATTTTGTATTTTTTGTACAACAATATATATAAATGCAATACCGATAGACAAATACTACCCTACGCTAAGATGTGCAGAATGTTTTGTAAATTAAAATCCTGGGGAGAATTCTGCGTGTTTCAAACGCCAATTCCTTCCACCCTCGACAATTATATTTCATAAATTTAGTCAGATTTTGAAGAAAGTGAATTTGTTAGCATGGTGCATCTGAATAAAAATATCTACTTATTTTTTATTTAATTATAGGCCTATATAAAAGAAATAAACGGAACCAGGAACTGGCACATACTTTCTCACAAACATATTTAAATTATCAAACAGATTCACTGTGACTTCATAATTGTATGTGGGGGTAGGAGAGGTGATTTATTAAAGTAGGTGATTAACTAATAAATATTACTATTATTATAATCTAGAGAGAAAACTATTCGATCAATTTCGAACAAATTTGCACCAAATACGTCAATTAGGGCTGTATAGATGCACGAAAAAAGGATTTGAAAATGTTTGAAAAACAAACCCCTTTATGGCCAAAACCCCCAAAAATAAGTTATTATTATTATTATTGCTAGTTAAACGAGAATTGTTAGAAAGATGCTGTTTTTTGCATATGGTATGGTATTTTAAAGGCTACAAACAAAACAATTTTTATCAAAATCGTTAGAGCTGTTTTTTTTTTTATAAAATAAATAATAACTGTTTTTTTAGGGTTTTTTTTACCAAAAAGGGAGTTGTGTTTCAAAAAATGTTCAAAACCGTTTTTCGTGCATCTATACAGGCCTACTTGACATGTCTGGTGCAAATTTCTTTGAAATCGATCCAACAGATTTCGCTCTAGCTTTGTTAGGCCAGTCGGTAAAGGTCAATTTTGACCAAAAGTACCAGTAATTTGCAATACGGCTGATTTTTTTTTTATAAGTACATTAAAGTATGTAGATTAACATAAAAAAAAGTTTACCAGTCTATCGATTTCCCAAAGTCGAAAAAAAAATCGATTATCATTTTTTTTTTTCAATTATCCTTAATATTTCGTCGAGCTGGGATGAACATAGAGGAAAATAAAAAATACCACCGTGTAGGGGAGGTATTTTTCAACAAAAAAGGTCACATGTATTTATTTCGTCCGAGCAATGGTTTGTCCGGAAAAAATTCGATAATGCAGGTATGTATTTTGCAGCAGGGGAAATCACTAAAAGGGGACATCTTATTCATATATGAAGCGTTGGCTCATTCTAAATTGGCCGAATTTTAATATATCGAATTGAAACTTGACATATGAGTTAAAATAAATATTTTAAACAATTATGCTGAGTCTCAGCTTGTTATCTTGAAAATTACCCGATCTAGAGCCACTTGACTTATTAATGGGTTTCTCGATTTTAGGAGTACCGGACCCACCAATTCATTTTAAACAGCTGCAGTTTAGAAAATTTTCAAAATATCAACCTGAAAGTTTTTTTACAAGTTAAATATATATATTCAAACAAGTTTAAGGAGTATAAACCTTTTTCATGATTTACTTTTAAAAGCACAAGTAAATTAAAAAAGTATAATTTTAGACCTTTTTAGATTTTTCATCAAAACGCTTGAGTTGATCAGCTGCAGATTAGTCATTTTTTTAAATATAGTTTTTAAAATAAGTATAGCAAAAAACAATTGTATTTTTAACTTCTGTACCAATTTTTAAAACGATATGTTCAAAAATGTCGAAAATGGAGTCGTTGAATCCAAAAGTGTTATAGTTAAAACGAGATAGGCAAAACAGAAGACTATTTTCAAGCGTCTCGTTTTTAAAAATAACAAGAAAAAATCGTTCATACTTACTAAGAATATTTATACTGGTGTACTAAACTTGTAAAACAAATTTGATGTTGATATTCCAAAAAGTTTCTAAACTGGAGCTGTTTAAAATGAATTGGTGGATCCGGTACTCCTAAAATCGATAATCGAAATCGACTCCTAGATCGGGTCATTTTCAAGATAACAAGCTGAGACTCAGCATAAATGTTTAAAATATATATTTTAACTCCTATGTCAAGTTTCAATTCGATATATTAAAATTCGGCCAATTTAGAATGAGCCAACGCTTCATATATGAATAAGATGTCC
>JAGFPH010002360.1:116584-129730 GCA_018207615.1 Philaenus spumarius | reverse complement strand
AACTTAATTTTGGAACGGTTCAGTTGTGTGAAACAAATTATTTTAAAAACACAGACAGTTAATATCTTGCAAATATAGTGACGTACCAGTTTCAACTATTGTAAGTTTTGTTCGGATATTCTTGCGCAAATCTGCTGACTAAATGAAGCCATTTTCTATTGTAACCGCACACCTCGCCTTATCACCCAACACAAAACCAAGCACAGTAATCTATCTGTCGCCTGGTATTGTCCAGGGATCCGATGATACGTGGGATATAGTCCTCTGAATGACTCCTCCGGGAGACCAGCTCTGCACTAGTACTCAGTCCGCTACCAAAGCAAAGCCCTCTGGGGGCTAACCCAACCTCAAATAGGAAACCAATTATCTTTCCTTTTACGTAAGCATTGGAAAATAATTACAGTTCCAAAGGAATTCTTATGTAATTTATTGTGGTTCTTCTATTTATACAAATCTGAATATTATATATTCAACTATTTAAAAAGAATGTGTACTGAATCATTTGTCAAAACAGAATGACAAGAGTTTATCTAAATATATTATTGTTTTAAAACTGTTTTTAAAGTATCAGCACACACATATATTTAAATTTTTATAAATGTTTAAACAATCAGAAATTAATCTTTGGACGAGTTCCATCTCTACAGGGTGTCCCATAAGTAAAGTGCAAACTTCGGGAAATGGTTCTATGGTTGAAAATAAGAAAAAAAGTACAAATAAACACAGACCAGAAAAAGCTTCGTTTTCTAGATATCAGCCATTTTGATTTTTGTACAAAATAATTATTATCTACAGAACGATTTGACTGATTGAGTTCAAACCTTGCACGAAGTTTAACCCAACAATAATATATCCCAAGGAAAATAACCTATTAAATCCAATCATGACTTTCAAAATGGCGGCTGTTTGAAAATTTCAAACCTAAATTACTCAAAAACCGTACATGTTAACAAAAAATATCAAGACATCTCTTTTGTAGCCCTTTTGATTCCCTTTCGGATGGTGTAACTGTAAAAACCATCGTATGAAGGTCAATAGTTAAGTTATGTGTAATAATTGGTTTATTCAACCCGGGCATCCTATAGTAACACAGTAAACACAGCAATATTGTATGTACATTTGCTGTCAGCTATTATCCTTCATCCGATTAGTTTGACAGTTACACCATAACAAAGGGCTACAAAAAAGGTTTAACGGACGGTGGTGTTGCTGGTCGTCCATCAAACGGAAAGCCTAATACTCCAGTTAATAATTAAGACAGATGACTAATTAACCTTAACTTTGGTTTATCCTTTTGCACCTTTTTTAGGTTCTTCCAAAAACTGTAAATATGTATTTCTATAAAATCGTATACGTTCTCTTCTTATTGCCTTAGCAACTACACAAAAGCAGTTGGTAACCCTTTTAGCGAGTATCCATAGGAAAGCTGAGCTATTGCAGTGACCCTTATGGTAAACCTAAGATCGGGAGTAGTAAATGAGCACCGATCATGGTCCCCAGAACACGTTTTGCGATTTCATTTAATTTCATATATATATGTTTATATGTGTTCGCAAGGTGAGACGTAAGGCCGAGAGTATTGAATCAGCACCGATCATAGTCCTCAGAACATGTTATAGAAAATCATTAAACATTTTCTAAATATTATGTATACACGTGTTTGCATACGAACGGCCTCATTTTACGTTCGATTTGATCAAAATGTTTAAGTAGCTTTGGACTAGTTCGTTAGCCGAAAACATCCAACAACCAGAAGCTGGTTTTGACTGGAAGTATAATTTTTTGAGATTTCTCGTACTAGAATGAAACCTTTGTTAAATATGAATGCAGGTTGTTATTCTGCACATTCTATTTTTTACACGACCTTGTAGCTCGTCCGGTCTTCCTAAATCGATCAAAACTTAAAATAGTTCGACCACGCAGGTGAATCGCTGACGTAAGTTCAGCAAATTTCCAAAATTAAGTTTATGGGGATATGTATTAAGGTTTCAACCAACAATTTGGGAAATAGATCTATTCACGACGGTGCTGAATAGGTGCAAAATGGTTCGCACGCCATTCCGCATATTGGGAGTATCTTCAATACACAATGCATTGCGTTCTTCGCACGCCATTCCTCATATTTTAATTATCTTCAATACACAAAGCATTGCGTGCTTCGCACGCCATTCCGAATTTTGGGAGTATCTTCAATACACAAAGCATTGCGTGCTTCGCACGCCAACCAGCGTATTGGGAGTATTTTTAATGCACAACGCATTGCGTGCTTCGCACGCCAACCCCCGTATGATCAAATAGCTTTTGAGCTTGTAGAGGATAGAGAAACATTAGTTTGTATGTAATACTAGCGGAAACCCCTGCTTGCTCCTCACGCCAACCCCGTTGGAAACTTCTACACACATAATCGTGTTATGTTTTCTTTATAATCAAGGTGTAGAATTCATAATAACCCCAAAGCTAAGATGGCAAATAATGTTAAATGTTCAAATCAAATTATTTCGTATATATTATAACAGCAGTTGTAATAAAGGTTAAAAGAACCAGCAAGGCTCAGGTCTGCTTAAATCAAAATCAAACCTAAATGTTAAAAATACAAATAAATGTTTCAAAGTTGGAAATCAGCTGTTACTGTAAATATTGGGGCAACAGCTGTTTTATCTGTTATTTTATCTGATAATAAATGTGAATACATGTGTTGGTTCATCAGACTTGGCCTACCTTAAGATTTTTCCGACTAAATTTACAAATATTGAAATAAAAATGTTTTATCCAAATGAATTATAGCCTATGATACTCGGGGATAGGGTAGCATTTTACTAGTAAGACTACTTTTTCAATCGGTTCAGTTTCAGAGTTTACCCCCTACATATAAACAAACAAAAAATGTTTACCTCTATATAATATTAGTATAGATAGAGATAAAAATGTATTCACAAAATTTGTTGAAATTATTTAGTTTAAAACTAAATTTTTTAGATCGAAAATATAACATGGGACTAATTGTAGGAAAAACGCTTAATTCTAATTAAGTAATTTGAAGTAATTTGGTATCAAGAATGTCGAAATAGGCGTATACAAGTTTAAGTTCAACAACTTATCAAAATTGAGTGATCCGTTTTTGTATTAAACCGTTATAAACATTAACAATAATATAAAAAGATACATTTTTAGTCTTTGTAATGTTGTATAAAATAGGGCTAAATTTGATTGAGAAAAAAAGCATAAATTATGAATTAAATTGATAGTGGCTTGAAAGCAACAGTAGGGTTTAGAGTATTGCAAGTAGTTCATATAGGGTTTAGAGTATTGCAAGTAGTTCATATTGCTCTATTGCTAAATACGGTGTCGTTGGGAATAAAGTCTTACATGTATTTACTAGTCTACTAGTGCCAATTTTATGGCAATCAACAAAGCGATAGAATTCTATAAAGTTGGATCTGTAATGCGTTGTGGTAATTCAGGGTGTGGTGATAAGGGTTAGAATAAAACATAAAAATCCAAAATCACACTTCCGTGAACGATTCTTTTACCCGCCATTTTGTTTTCTCAACTAAATATTGTATATCTCTGGAACGGCTTAAACCGAACGTTCAAATTTTTACGTTACTTAACAATGTAAAGACATACTTTACACAGGATAATAAATTTTTACCAATAATCCGTTTCAAAATGGCGGCCATTGAAAAATTTTAAATAAGAAGAACGCGAGTTGAACGAATTTAAAAATTAAGTTTATATGTTTTATTGTTTCAACCAACTATTTGGGAAATTATCCTACTCACGAAAGCGTTGAATAGCTACTTGCGTGTACGAAATCCTCCTCCTCCAGCTTCGGCTCACGCACTGCTTCATTCCACTCGGTCGTCGGCCTCGGTCCAGAAGATGCCCCCACGTGGATTTAAACAGGTACTTCTATGGTATTTTACGTTTTGATCGATTTTGGGAGACCAGACGAGCTACAAGGTCGTGTAAAAAAACAGAATGTGCAGAATAGTATCATATATTATTATTTTGGATAAAACTAAAAAAATGTTTCATACTAGTACGAAATATTTCAAAAAAATTATTTCTGGTCAAAAAACGTTATGTCAAATGCGGCAGTTCGCTATAGAGTGCGAACACACATAGGTCTATATATTTATACTAGCTGACCCGTACGGCGTTGCCCGTGGTGGTTGGTATTTTCAGTTTTTTTAAAGTAATTGTATTCTTTTTAAGTGTTCAGTCAGTGAGTGGTATTTGGCTTATATATATATATATATATATATATATATATATATAGATCTCAAATAATAAAAGCACTATTGTCATAATATTAAAAGATCTGAAATTTTAATTTTAGTAACCTTAATCCCCCCCCAAACCCCTCCTAAAATTTTGAAATTTTTCAAACCCTTTCTTAGTGAGCACCTATGGCCCTAGAGGAAGCTACATACAAAATTTCATTCCAATCCGTTCGGTAGTTTTGAAGAAATTGTGATTTAATAACTTTGATCCCCCCAAATCGCCCCTAAAATTTCGAATTTTTTTAAACCCTTTCTTAGCGAGTGCCTATGGCCCTAGAGGAAGCTACATACCAAATTTCATTCCAATCTGTTCGGTAATTTTGGAGAAATAGTGATTTAGTAATTTTTACCCCCTAAACCCCCCCTAAAATTTCCAATTTTTTAAAACACTTTTTAGTGAACATTTATGGCCTAGAGGAAGCTACATACCAAATTTCATTCCAATCCGTTCGGTAGTTTTGAAGATATCGTGATTTAATAACTTTGATCCCCCCAAAAACCCCCCTAAAATTTTGAATTTTTTCAAACCCTTTCTTAGTAAGCACCTATGTCCCTAGAGGAAGCTACATACCAAATTTCATTTCAATCCGTTTTGCAGTTTTGAAGAAATTGTGATTTAATAACTTTGATCCCCCAACCCCCCCCCCTAAAATTTATAATTTTTCGAAACCCTTTCTTAGCGAGCGCCTATGGCCCTAGAGGAAACTACATAATAAAATTAATTCCAGTCTGTTCGGTAATTTTGGAGAAATCGTGATTTAGTAATTTTTATTGAAGAAGTCATTTTTTAATAACGTTGATCCCCCCAAACTCCCCTAAAATTACGAATTTTTTCAAACCCTTTCTTAGTGAGCACCCATGGCCCTATACGAAGCTACATACCATATTTCATACCAATCTATTCGGTAGTTTTGAATAAGTCATTTTTAATAACTTTGATCCCCCCAAACCCCCCCTAAAATTTCGTATTTTTTCAAACCCTTTCTTAGTGAGCACCTATGGCCCTAGAGGAAGCTACATACCAAATTTCATTCCAATCCGTTCGGTAGTTTTTGAGAAATCGTGATGAGTGAGTCAGTGAGTCAGTGGGTTTTCGCTTTTATATATATATATACAGAATTTTCATAAAGTCCCTTTAATCCCCTTTATTATTTTTGTTATTGAAAATAAGTTAACCAAACTTTGTATATATCTTGAGTTGTATAACAGGAACACTGTGTTGCCATATCTGAACCTTTATGATTTTGGGGGGCTTGAGGGTTGTAGGGGGTAAACAATACAATAGGGGGTTGGTCATGTAATAAACCAATGAAAAGATTATTAAAAGAGAAACAGATTGGCGCAAACTAGAGCTTAGTATCTTGCTTCGTTTCAAAGTAATGGACAATCAAATTTTTGGAAAATGATATCGTTATCATAACATCAAAGCAGGTTATTAATTTGTTAATACTATCCATTTCTTTGGATCCTACTTCCTGGACCATTATTGTAAAATTATGTAAAAAAAACGGATACCACACCAAACCTGAAAAAAATACGTCTCCAAGGAATATAGCAGGAATTTTCAATTCGCGTTAGATTACATTCTAAGCAAACATAACTATTATATGGCGTACAAATATGTTAACAACTTGGGATCCATTTTGCGTAATTCGCACAAGACCGATGACACATATAAAAGCAGCGGTGTGTATACACTTAATTGTGGCGAATGTGACACGTTTGTTTTACATCGGTCAAACGGGAAGAACGTTCAAAGATAGTTACAGAGAACATTTACCCAAACGTACTCTTAACCAAACGTCCTCGCGTGCTGAACAATTGATTGACTCAAATCATTTGAACAAAGGTATAAACAATGACATGGAGATTCTAAGGATATGCGCTAAAGGCAAACTAAAGGACACACTGGAAGTAAGTGTATTGAGCTCCAATACAATCTTAATATCAGATTTAATTTAATGTGACATTAATCTTTCAACATATATTTTTCTAGTAAATTTTAATGTTTTTTATATTTGATAAATGTTTATACTTGCCAAAAGTGTTGAATATTTCGCATTTTAAACGTCAAAATATATATTTTGGTAGAGGGAGTGGTTTGGCGTTCAAAGCACGCGCATGTTTCTCGCAGTGTGGAATAAATAGGCCTAAAATAAATAGAAAACCAAACCCATTCATTTCGGTAACTGTGTAACGTGCCGCTTCAAAGCAACAGTAGGTCGTAGTGTTCCATTATTAAATATTACATTCGTAGGGCCGAAAGTAGGTCTACTTCTAGTGCCAATTTTATGTCTAGCCTCGATGCAACAGTATGCCTATATAGCGAATCCATAGAAATGATATCGTTGATACTGCATAAACAGTTTACTGGCGCTACATTGTCTTCCCATGTCTCCGTTATTAGCGAATTTCCATAGAAAAAATGAGCTATTGCAGTGGCCCTTATGGTAAGACCCAAGGTCGGGAGTAGCAAATGAGCACCGATCATGGTCCCCAGAACAGGTTTAAAAAAAATCATATATATATGTTTTGGTTCAAATTTGGTACACATTTTGGTTGTCTACGTCGCTCGGACGAGTTCGTCAGCCAAAAAAATCCAACGATCGGAAACACGTTTTTTTTGACCGGAATTAACTATTTTATGGGAGTTTCCTACGACAATGAATTTGTTTTTGCGTTTTTTCTACAAATATAACTGTAGGATGGTTTTCTACGCGACCTTGTAGGAGGGGTTCCCTCAAAATCGATCAAAACGTAAAATACCATAGAAGTACCCGCTTCAAAGCCGTGTTGTGGATTCTACCGTGGGGTTGGGATGCGAAGCACGCAATGCATTGTGTATTGAAGATACTACCAATACGAGGGTTGGCGTGCGAAGCATGCAAAGCTTTGTGTATTGAAGATACTACCAATACGGGGGTTGGCGTGCGAAGCACGCAATGCTTTGTGTGTTGAAGATACTCCCAATATGCGGGAAAGCGTGCGAACCATTTTGCAGCTATTCAGCACCGTCGTGAATAGACACCTATTTCCAAAATTGTTGGTTGAAACCCTAATAGTCCTATAAACTTAGTTTTGGAAATTTGTTCAACTCACGTCAGCAGTTCAGCTGCGTGGTCGAATTATTTGTTTTATATAAATAATATGTCTGTAAGAGGACTTTATTTGTTCCTATTATAACTTTAAAAATGTATTATTTTGCCAAGCGCAAGTTGAATAAACCTTATTTCTATTTCAATATAAAACTTTCAAGATGGCTACAGTTTATTTAATTAGATTATTACACAAACACGAACCTTAAAACTATTCTCCTGTACAACAGACATACAAAAAAAGATAACAAATTGAAATCCACACTGCTAATTAGGTTATTTCCATAGGAAAGATGAACTATTGCAGTGATCCTTATGGTGACACTTAAGGTCGGGAGTAGTAAATTAGCACCGATCATGGTTTTCAGAAAACGTTTTGAGGTGTCATTAAAAATATGATACATATATGTTTTGTATTCGAACTCTAACGGCCACACTTTAAGTACAAATTTGGTGCACGGGTTAGTTTTCGCTCGGATGAGTTCGTTAGAAAAAAATCCAACAAAAAGAAGGACGTTTTTTGATCGGTAATTATTTTTGAAGTTATACTTCTTTGCGCCCGTTGTAATCGGGATGGGGTGTCGGTCGAGAAACTGCGTCACGCGTTAGGAGTAAAATCCGGAAAGTGCCTTTTTATAGCCTACCTTTCTTCGTATATTCGTATACTTTCCTATACTTCAAAACGTCGGGTTGATTTGAAACTTTGCACACTTATCAAGGACCGATGACAATGCAATATTAATTTTGTTGGGTGTAGTAAGTGAGCACTGATTATGGTCTCCAGAACACGACGTGATTTTCACCCCCTTCAAAAAGTCGGATTGATTTGAAACTTTGCACACATATCAAGGACCGATGACAATGCAATATTAATTTTGTTGGGTGTAGTAAGTGAGCACTGATCATGGTCCCCTGAACACGTTTTCGGCAGTCATTAAAAATTGTATATGTAGGGTGATTCACGACTATATTCAGAAACTTCGGGAGCTCATTCATTTTGTTGGGTGTAGTAAGTGAGCACTGATCATGGTCCCCTGAACACGTTTTCGTCAGTCATTAAAAATTGTATATGCAGGGTGATTCACGACGATATGCAGAAACTTCGGGAGCTCATTCATTCTGTTGGGTGTAGTAAGTGAGCACTGATCATGGTCCCCAGAGTAACTGTGACCGAACAAACAGATGCAACGATAGTATTCATAAGCGTATGTAACAAAGAAGGAAAAAATGGGATATTAATTTTAAAATATTCCTTCAGTGTTGGTTAGTGTTTTTATAAAAGGGCTATCATCTACAAAATAGTAGGGCTACTCTAAGTTACGACTAGTTTTTCCCAAAATATATAAAATCAATAGTAGGTCTACCTGTCTATACCATTGGATGGCCAAAAAAGTATAATTTCCATTGTCTGGTCCGACGCAGACCCACATTTTTTTATTAATAAAACTTTTTTTGTTTTATCCACAATAAATAAATGTATGGCCTTATTCTGCACATGTTGTTATATTACACGACCTTATAGCTTGGTTTCCGCAAATCGATCGAAAACGTAAAATAGCATAAAAGGGGGATTTTACAGTGGGTACATCTTCTGATACGAGACTGACGGCCGAGTTTGTACGTTGCGAGCGAAGTGAAGCTGTCCATAACCCGACACCGCAAGGCCGAGGTGCACACTCGCAACGCGAGTTTTCCCGCTGTCGGTGGAACGAAGCAGCGCCTGAGTCGAAGCTGAAGGATTGGGTGCAAACAAATTCTACAAATACATTTTGTAGGTACTCAGCGCCTTTACGAGTAGACCAATTTCCCAAATAGTAGTTTGAAAACCTAAAACATATAAATTTAATTTTGGAAATTCGCTAAAACTTACGTCAGCGGCTCAGCTGCGTGATCGAATTATTTACTAATCTACGGTAGAACTCCAACTATCCGGACTCCAATTATCCGGATCAGATTTGAATAAGAACATAGTCAAACTGATGCGAGACTCGGCGGCGAGGAATCGATTTAAGGTAGCAAAACAACTGACTCTGCCTGGTATGTTAAAAAAATTATGTATTTTACAGTGATTTAGTATTGTTTGTAAATATTACGTAATGTAAACATTGTCATTGATATTGTTTTTTCACAATAAATGCCGTAAATGTTCTCTATTGTTTTGTTTACGTTTTCCTCCTAAAAACGGCCTTTTTTCGAGAAAAATCCAATTATCCGGATTTTTGGTTATCCGGATCTGGTCCGGTCCCAATTAATCCGGATAGTTGGAGTTCTACTGTACTTCATAAACAGTCACTCTACGTCACAATTTCGAAACCAAACAGCAAAACATTTTTAACGGCATATTCTAAACGCATTGAAATCGTTTTCCACTCGAAACGTCTTGACCCGTGTTACGAAATTACTTCCGCGGACACTGACACCATGTGTTGAAATTCGGAAACAAGTTACTCTATGGCCAAACCCAGTTCTGTTACGGTGTACTGCAAAAACAAAAGTCCAACTAAAACCAGGTCAGCCGTTTGATAATATACAGAATGTTTATATGTCGTGTTCACAGCTGTTTTAACGTCAAAGACATGACTTTATTTGGGTTTAACTATACATAGAACTGTTGTTCGTACGGAATTAATTTGTTCATCATTTGTATGCAGAATTGAAATAATAGGTATACGAAATATGTTTGAAACGGTGACAAATATCGATTACATAGTGCATAAGAGTGGGGTATTTTGGTGATAGTTAGAAGAGGACAATAGAATTCTCTTGTACCGCTTTTGTAGAAATTCTTCCTTATTACCGAATTTCCATAGGAAAAATGAGCTATTGCTGTCTCCCTTATGGTAAGACCCAAGGTCAGGAGTAGCAAATGAGCACCGATCATGGTCCCCAGAACACGTTTTGGGGTGTCATTAAAAAAATATAATATATGTATACATACAAGTATATATGTGTTCGCACTCTAGCGGCCGCAATTTTAGTCCGATTTAGTTCAAATTTGGTACATATGTTGGATGTCTACGTAGCTCGGACGAGTTCGTAAGCTAAAAAAATCCAACAATCGGAAACACGTTTTTTGATTGGAAGTAACTATTTTTTAAGGTTTTTCCTACGAGAATGGATTTTTTTTTGAGTTTTGTCTACAGATATAAATGTAGGATGTTATTCTGCACGATATTGTTATTTTACGCGACCTTATAGCTCGCTTGGTTCCCCAAAAATCGATCAAAACGTAAAATATCATATCTGGTTCAAAGCCATGCGGCGTATTCTACCAATACGGGGGTTTGCGAGCGAAGCTTGCAATGCTTTGTGTATTGAAGATACTCCCAATATGCGGAATGGCGTGCGAACCATTTTACAGCTATTCAGCACCGTCGTGAATAGACCTATTTCCCATATTGTTGGTTGAAACTGTAAAACATAGGCCTATAAACTTAATTTTGGAAATTTGCTCAACTCACGTCAGCGGTTCAGCTGCGTGGCCGAATTATTTAAAGTAAGATAGGAAGTTCCAATAAACATAGGAGCCAAAACGTTTCGTTTTCTACTTACCCACGATTTAGTTTGTTGACAAAAAACTTTGGAAATAGAAAAAATATTGAGTTTAAATTCGGTAAAAATATTTACTACATAAATTTTTACCAGGGTACAAAAAATCCGTACAGTGTCTTGTATATTTTCAAAATGGCAGCTGTTAACAATTTAAGAGATATTTAACCTTGAACATTTTCTTTGTTCCAAAGATATTTCATATTTTTGTACAAAATAAAAACGGTGAATGAATGGAAAAATTAACCTTCTTATTAGTATTCTTATACTAGGGGCTTCCACCCACGATAGCTTCGCTCACAAACCACAGCGGCGACCCATAATGCAAACATCTTATTGTGTACTCTGATATTTTTACGGAAATAACGATTGATCTGTGACCTATATTTAGCTAGTGTAAGACACAGATCAAAATAGACACGAAAAATCATCAATAACTCGAAATGACGTTGTAATTTCACAATTAATAATTAAATAATCACTCATCGATATTTCAAACAAATTTATATAGCACCATCTAAATGAAACATTACCCTTTTGTTTGCTTTTTACATAATCTAAATAAAACAAACTGTTAGCCGTGAAGAATAATTACCTAAATTCTAAATTTGCCAGATTGAATGCACATAATCGTGTTTTGGTTCATTGTAGGCCTAACCTAAAATTATGTTAAAGGGATTGTCTACTGAAAAATAAAAAATCTCCATTTCCTTAAAATTCTTACTTTTTACGTTTTTATATGATAACCAGGCCGAGACGAAGAAGAAATATGCAATTTTAAAGTTGTACAAAATGTATGTAAATATAAAGGCCTGTAAAAGTATTTTTAGAGAAATGTAAGCGTTTTTTCAAATTGATATTCCTTGGGAACCATTAGTCCAATCTTGTTGTTCTTAGTCTCAAATTGTAGGTAATAATAAGGCCTCGAAACTTATGTGGTATAATATTTATATATATAGGCAAACTACAAATAAAATGATGCTCAAAATTTGTTATTGAATCTGTAAAAATCGATTTTTCTATTTTATTTTATAAAAAAAATCTATTCTACTTATAACCACCAAATGACATGAAGATTTAGATTGTACATCTGAAATAAACCAACAAAAGTTTAACCCTTATATCTTTATCCGTTCTTTTGGAATATCGAATTTTGTACCTGAAAAACAAGAAAAACTCAGCGGGAAACGGCCAGTAAAGTTTTGTTCTACGTTACAAGGTTAGATTTACGCAATGCAGTTACATACTCATACAACATTATTTTTAAAATACTAGATCTAGGTAGTGGTCATTAAAACCTATAAAAGGTATGTTTTGTGGGTTTTATATATGTGCATAAAAAATTACCAATACAATAAGTGCCAAAATAGTGCGTTCGACACATATGTTGTATACATATATAATGCATCAGAAATTAGTTCTAATATGTGTTTTGTGTTCGTATAAGAATAAGGGTTTAAATAATGTGAAAAAATAAAATTCGAAAAAAAATTAAAAAAATTACCACTTTCAGTAGACAATTCCCTTAATTGTTTAATTCAAATCGGCATTTTTATTTATAATATTTAAATAACACAGCAAGCGTTTTTCGTCAATTTTTGTTTGTGTTTGCTTCTAGTTTGTTAATCTAACCTAAACAATCTGCTGGTTGTGAAGACTAACAAACTGATTCTAAATTTACTAAGTCGGTTGCTATGGTAGTAAATGTAAACAAACATGTGTTGCAAACTTTGTTAAGAACAGCTGTTTCATTAGTTTTGTGCTAAATCCTTTCTTAGGGTGCCTTTATGACTCCATAAGATTATTCCTTAAAATTTTCGTATTTGTGTACGTTTATCCTATGTCAGCCAGTCAGTCATACAACCAGGAAAAAAACCTCTTACATTATACAGATAATGAACACTTTCTACAAAAGAGGTTCCGAATGTCCCTATACAACCACATTTAGCTGCCCGATCCGGCTTTGCACGGAAAGACAAATCAAAGTTAAATGTATATTAACAACAACAAAAAATATCAATAAAGATATTACACTATGTATTTCTTAACGGGATTTTTAGTAATTTTGACCCCCCCAATCCCCCTAAAATTTCGATTTTTTTAAACCTTTCTTAGTTAGCACCTATGACCCTAGAAGAAGCTACATACCAAATTTCTTTCCAATCCGTGTGGTAGTTTTGGAGAAATCGTGATTTAGTAAATTTGACCCCCCCCCC
>JAGFPH010002360.1:91177-116484 GCA_018207615.1 Philaenus spumarius | reverse complement strand
CCCCCCCCCCCAAATAACCCACTTAGATTTCGAATTTTTTTAAAACCTTTCTTAGTGAGCACCTATGGCCCTAGAGGAAGCTACATACCAAATTTCGTTCCAATCCGTTCAGTAGTTTTTGAGACTTCGTGATGAGTCAGTGAGTAAATGATATTTGGCTTTTATCTATACTAATATTATAAAAAGGTAAAGTTTGTTTGTTTGTTTGTTTGTTTGTATGTAGGGGGTAATCTCTGGAACTGCTGAACCGATTGAAAAAATAGTTTTACTAATAAAAAGCTACACTATCCCTGAGTATCATAGGCTATAATTCATTTTGATAAAAACCTTTTTTTATTTCAATATTTTTTGTAAATTTAGTCGGAAAAAATTCTTAGGTTAGGCCTAGAATAATAAATCAATACATGTATTTACATTTATTACCATAGCAACCAATTGAATAAAATAACAGATAATATAGCTGTTAGCTCCAATATTTCCATTAACAGCTGATTTCAAAATTTGAAGCAATTATTTTTGTATTTTTAGCTTTTAGGTTAGGGTTTTAAAGTGTAGACCTGAGCCTATTTTGGTTCTTTTAACATTATTATAACTGCTGTTTCAAAATATAGGAAATAATTTAATTTGAACATTTAACATTATTTACAATCTTAGTTTTGAGGTTATTATTAATCCTACACCTTTATTATAAATAAAACATAACATATATTTTTAGAAGGTTCCATTGGGGGTTGGCGTGCGGAGCACGCAGGGGTCTCCCCTAGTATAATATATAGATATATAATTTGTTATTAAACTAAAACTAAACCGCATATATAACCTTGTTGAACTTGTTAGTAAAATTACTGAAAAATGCACTTACTTCCTAGGTATTCAATACAGACGTAAAGGGTAGGCTGTATGTTTTGGGGAAATACAGTTCTGGAATTTGCTAATAATTTCAAATAAAGTTCAGGACTAAGTAACAATTCGACCACGCAGCTGAACCGATGAAATGAGTTGAGCGAATTTCCAAAATTAAGTTCATATGTTTCGGGGTATCAACCTACTATTTTTTTTAAGTACACCACAAAACGTGTTCTGGGGACAATGATCGGTGCTCATTTACTACTCCCAACCTTAGGTCTCGCCATAAGGGGCACTGCAATAGTGCGTCTTTCCTTTGGAAATCGCTAATAACTATTAACGTGTTGCAAAATAAATTTTGTTCAGTTAAACAAAACGAAATAATTTATGACAAATGTGTATCCCTACTTCAAGGATTGTTTTACTAGAGCAAGGGTCTTGAACGATCCTCAATACATATTGATCCACTGAATGGATTACCATCCCATTTGTATGTACTAGACGAGACTACGCCAGTATAGATAAGTGTATTGAAAAATAACAGAATATATTACCTTCTTGTTATATTCAGATCTCATGAAAATGTCAGAAATGGCTTACCTGGAACAACAAAATAATTACATTAGTTTATTAATAAGTAATACACATTTATTTAACTAGTAGACCCAGCAATGCTTCTCTATTGCTTGGTTTAACTTAAAGGGTAGTTATTCCATTTTATTACACCGACTTAAGTAATCGCATTGCAAAATGGGTTTTATGTCACTTAATAATATACTACACTAATTTAGATTTATAATTTGTAAACCTCTATAGATAATACAGTAAACCTTTTGTTTGCTTTTACTTAATCTATAAAAACTAATAGATGTGAAGAATCGTAAAAAAATCTGATTCTAAATTAGCCCAATTGGTTGCCAATAAACGAGTTTTGGTTCATTGTAGGCCTACCCTAAAATTATGTTCAGTTTTTGATCCTACTCAGCTGTTTTGTAAATAATATGTAACAACCAATGTTTGAATTTAATTAAAATATAGTAAGCGTTTTACGTTGATTTTTGTTTTTGTTTGTTTTAAATTGGTCTAGCTAACCTAAATAAGCTGTTGGTTTTAAAGAATAATAAACTTATTATAAATGCTGATTAAATTTGCTATGGTAATGAATGTAAACAAAGCGTTTTATTAGAACAGTTGCTTCGTGAGTTATGGTCTTGAGTTAATGGAAAAAAATGTTCAGTTTTCCCAAATTTGAAAATTTTACGGAAAACTTTTTAAGTTTTTCTTTTAATAAAAATTTAATTCAGACTATTATGAACATTTTAAAACAAAAAATAACCAAATTAGTCCAGCCGGTTTCAAGTGATGCGCTTACCAACGAACAGCATTTCATTTTTGTATTATATAGATATACATTTGAATCAACTGATGTATCTGTTATTTTATTTTATTGGTTGCTATGGCTGTGTTAGTTCTTCAGTCTAACCCTAACCTAAAATTGTTTTGTTTTTAATTTTATTTATGTATTTTCCTATATTTTAATAATATTTATTCTGCTATTCGGTGCGGAGACAAAGCCAACAAATCAAAGATTAAAAAACTTGGTTCACCCGATCTTGAGTTATAACTGGTGTAACAAACCTGACTTTGTTTTTACATTTAGATTGGCACTATGTTAAGTTACGGGAAACTATACACCTACTTTTGTTTGTGTTATACAGGGTGGGACAATACTTCCTCTACCATTTCGGCGAGGGATAGCGTCACTTTGGGGTTTAGCGTCCTAGAGAGTGGGGAAAGGAACCGTTTGACTCTGGGAAACTTTAGGTTTGTCAATAGACAGTAGACAACATGGCTTGGCCAGGCGAACAACGGTAGTTCATTATTGAAGCGTTTCGTACTAACGTAAATTCTGTAGTCAACGCTCAACTAGCGATTCGAAGAAACTAGGATGCAGTCCCTTTGGCTCCCGTTCCCTCGAATCCAGCAATCTTGAATTGGGTTCTAAATTTTAGAGCCACGAGTTCCGCAAATCGAAGTCAAAGAAGGGGGTGGTGGACCACGCAGTGCTCGTACCTCTGAAAATGTGGTGTTAGTGAGACGTTCAGTCATCCAATCACCAAGGAGGTCAGCCCGCAAACATGCTGCTGCACTGAACATGTCATGTCGCTCAGTACGTGTATTTTGCACGAATACAAAATGGTCATTGTACAGGAACTGTTATTGAGGACCTCGAAATCGTGTCAACATTTGTCGACAGCTTCTTAACGACATTCCTGCTACCGATATCGTCATGTTAAGCGATAAGGCTTATCCCCTCATCTCAGGCTCAGTAAATCGGCAAATCCTTCGGTATTGGAGTGAAGCAACTCAGAGAGGGTTGAACCAAACGCAACTGCACAGCCCTGGGTAACCACGTGGTGTGCCATAAGCAGTCATGGAATCACGCCATTCTGCATATCGGGAGTATTTTCAATACACAATGCATTGCGTGCTTCGATTGATCGATTTTACGTTTTGATCGATTTTGGGGGAACCAAGCGAGCTATAAGGTCGCGTAAAAAAATTGTGCAGAATAACATCCTACATTCATATTTTTAGAAAAAACTATTAAAAAATATCATTCTCGTAGGAAAAATCTAAAAAAATAGTTACTTCCGGTAAAAAAAAAAAGTGTTCCGGTTGTTGGATTTTTTTTTTTGGGTAACGAACTCGTCTGAGCGACGTGGACAACCAACATGTGTACCAAAGATGGACCAAATCGGATTTAAATGCGGCCGCTAGAGGCGAACACATATATACATACATATACATATATGATTTTTAATAACACCAATAAACGTGGTCTGGGGACCATGATTGATGCTCATTTGTTACTCCCAACCTTGGATCTTACCATAAGGGCAACCGCAATAACTCATTTTTCCTATGGAAATTCCCTAATAATTACATATATGTTAGAAGCTTTCGACGACCCCTTTTCACCAACATGTTGGAAGATCTTCAACAACGGTACTAGAGTTGTAAACTAAATCTTAAACATGTTTTCGGCTTCCTTTTTACTTTCTCACTATACTATAGTAGAATAGAAAAAGTATAGTGATCGCAAAAAAATCGATGGCAAGATTTTTGTGGATATATCCGTTTAAGGACCCCCTGAGTCCAAAAAAAGTGGTTTTTACAAAATGTATGTCTGTATGTATGTATGTCTGTATGTCTGCATGTCTGTATGTCTGTATGTCTGTATGTATACAAAGCTAGAGAGAAAACTATTCGATCGATTTCAAACAAATTTGCACCTAACATATCAATTAGCCTGTTTTTTGGCCAAAAAGGCAGTTGTTTTTCAAAATTGTTCAAAACATTTTTTCTTGACTCTATGTCTAATTGACATGTTTGGTGCAAATTTGTTCGAAATCTATCGAATAGTTTTCTCCTTAGGTAATAATAATAATATTTATTAGTTACTCTCCTACATTAATGTACTATCCCCTCTCCTATTTTAATACAATTACGCAATGCACTATGTTTTGAAAACTCTCCCAATATGGGGGTTGGCGTGCGAAGCACGCAATACACTCTGTATTGAAAATATTCCTAATATGGGGTAGGCGTGCGAAGCACGCAATGTATTGCCCGATAATAATTTAAATATGTTTGTGAGAAAGAATATGCCAGTTTCTGGTACCGTTTTTTACTTTGTTGTATAACTGACTAAAAATAAAACATTTAAAACTATAACAATCGCAATAATGTTTATTCTGGCGCACACTGTGAGTGAACGACACAGACATGGGAATAAATTTTAAGTATAACAGAATCGTATGGTACAGATTGAGATATTAAACAGTGCTCAAGAAAATCGTACAGACGGAAAGAGGCTGATAACGTAATTTTCTATAACACGATGTGCTTCAATCAACGGCTTGTTTCCGTCAATTTATCTGCACAACTGTATTAAGGCCGTGGAATCTTATTTCCTGCAACCCAATTCCGGAACAGCAGTTTTTTGTAATTAAAGAATGCAATAAAAACGTATTAAGGAAGAAGTAACCGTTTACGACTAAAGGAAATACCACAAGCACTGATAATAAGAATTATTTTCACTGAGACAATTAAAAAGAGAAAATGTTTTTTTTTCTAGGTAAAAAAAATAAATTTTTTACTTTTTCTTTCGAGTTGTGATAAAAATAACAATAATTCGACCACGCAGCTGAACCGCTGACGTGAGTTGAGCAAATTTCCAAAATTAAGTTTGTAGGCCTATGTTTTAGGGTTTCAACCGACAATTTGGGAAATAGGTCTATTCACGACGGTGCTGAATACCTGCAAAATGGTTCGCACGCCATTCCGGATATTGGGAGTATCTTCAATACACAAAGCATTGCGTGCTTCACACGCCAACTCCCGTATTGGAAGTGTCTTCAATACACAATGCATTGCGTGCTTCGCACGCCATTCTTCACATTGTTAATATCTTCAATACACAAAGCATTGCGTGCTTCACACGCCAACTCCCGTATTGGAAGTATCTTCAATACACATGCATTGCGTGCTTCGCACGCCATTCAACATATTGGGAGTATCTTTAACACTAGAGTGCGAACACATATATATATATATATACATTATGATTTTTAATGACACTCCAAAACGTGTTCTGGGGACCATGATCGGTGCTCATTTGCTACTCCCGACCTTGGGTCTTACCATAAGGGCCACTGCAATAGGTTATTTTTCCTATGGAAATTCGGTAATAAATCGTTTTTTTTAAGGCTGGTTTACTCGTGGTTGGTGTATATTAGGAGCTGCCTTAGTATACTAGAGAAGGTCTAGCATGGGTTGTGGCCTTGAGATGCGTAGTAGACTCGGAGTTGTTTCAAGTGGTGGGGAGTCAGAAAGGCTCAGTCTGTTGCCGCGCTCTGAACATGATACTTCGGTCTGGAAGCCTTTGCACGGGTTTCCAATAAATATATTGTCTGTGCGTGGAGCCCCTTCCCCTCCGGACTTTGGTTATTATGGTAGTTTTCAAGTTTATCGTTCTGTTTTTTTTAATTTTTGTTTAACATAGGCCTAGACTTCTAAACTTATTTGAAAAATTTTAGTATGAAACACCTCTCAAAATTCGGCTGGGTTGCCACCTTTGCAAACTAAAATGCTGCTATAACGTCCAGATATATTACAAAACATGTTACACTACTGTGACGCGATACAATTAATAAAATACACGTAATAAAGAAAAAAAGATATATAATCATATTATTATATTATTTATCAAAGGAGTTTTTTGTGGCAACTCCATATCTTCCTTAATACTTGATCAAAATTAATGATTCAAACATCATTTTAAACCTTATGCTCCTAAAAAAAAACTTCCATACGAAAGTTCATATGATTCCTAATGAAAGACGCCATCTGTTAACAATATGCCTAACTAATATGCCAGCTTTTAGTTAGATTTTTGAAACTGTATATGCAAGTGTAATCTATGACGCAAATTAATCAAATTAAATCAACGTATAGAACAAAATATTCCGGTCAACTAGTAATAATAATAATGGGATTGTACAAAATATTACACATATTTTACCTTTTTAAATAAAAGGCTAAACACAGATTTATTTACTGCTACTCGTGATACATCCTTCGTAAAACTATATACTGCCATTATGATACTTCTGTCATTCAAGCAAACACTATAGCCCTACTGCGCATGCGTCAGTACCTAGGTCACCGCTACCCCCACCACCCTACACCGATCCAAGTGCCTCTATGCTAATCAATCTTAATTTCCGTGAACATATCAGTAGTCGAGTAGTCGAGGGCCCATCTCCTCCAGCGATAGAAAATTGTTTCTCATTCGATTTTGCAAACAGTCCCTTATAACAGAGTCCCTTATAACAGACTGAAAGTGGGAAAAATATTTTTTTACAAATTCGAAATGTAGATTTTTGCCACGGACCAATTTTGTTTGTTGTTGGGCCATTTTTAACGGAAAATATCTCCTGCAAAAATTCCCTAAAATGTTTCGTTTTGGAGGTATGAATATATTAAACCAGAAAAATCACACATATTACCATTTTCAACGACCAAAAACAATATCAAAAATTGCAATTTTGGATGTTGCCAAAGTTCTTACGTAATCTTTAAACATCCCTTGACAATATCCTGAAGAGTTATTGGGAAATATTTTGTTCTACTTTGCGAGGTGTTTTTCGGTTTCCGCCCGAATGCTGCGTCTCTAGTTAACAATTAAAAAACTAACATTTCGAACAAAATATTGCCCAAGGTTTTTGATATTGCTAAGGGAGTGTAGAGAATACTTAAGAACTTTGACAACATCCAAGATTGAAATTTGTATATGGATTTTTAATTTTGAACTGCCAGAAATTTTACTAATGTATTTCGTACACACAGACAGCTATTCAGCCCCTTCGTGAGTATAATTTCCCAAATAGTTGGTTGAAACCATAAAAAATGTAAACTTAATTCGCTGAACTTAGTGGTTCAGCTGCGTTTTCTAATTATCTATGTTTTGAGAGTACTTTTATCGACATAGGTCAAGAAAATTTGACCGTTTGACCTTACAGGTTGTTTAGTTAGTCGTGTGGCAGACAAATGGTTGTAAAAATCTTTTCTCCGAAATCGTCGATGAAGCGAAGCACTTATATAACCCTCAACTGGGCAAGTGCACAATATTGGAATCGCCAAAACAGATAAACGCAGCGTGAATGTTATATACTCGCTGCCAAGTAGGATAAAAAGCCAAGAACGATCTTAACACTCTACTTTATGCAACACATTTAAAACAAAATGGATATAATGGCGTGAACATTTATTAAACGGCACAGAATATAAACTGTTTTTATTTTTTTAAATATTTAAGTGCATCCACACTAATCAGTATAATATCAGTATAATATTAGTATAACATCAGTATAATATTAGTATAATATTAGTATAACATCAGTATAATATTAGTATAATATCAGTATAATATTGGTATAATATCGGTATAATATTAGTACAATATCAGTATAATATTAGTATAATATTAGTATAGTATGAGTATAATATTGGTATAATATTAGTATAACATCAGTATAATATCAGTATAATATCGGTATAATATTAGTATAATATTAGTACAATATCAGTATAATATTAGTATAATATTATTATAATATTAGTATAGTATGAGTATAATATTAGTATAATATTAGTATAACATCAGTATAATATCAGTATAATATTGGTATAATATTAGTATAATATCAGTATAATATTAGTATAATATCAGTATACTATTTGTATAATATTATAATACAACTGTTCAATCTCCACTTTTGGTCAAAAATGAGTTATATAGTGTTTTGAACTCCTTATACTATTTACTCTATGTTAAAATCGTCCTTAGGTAAAAAAAAGTGGTTTATAGGCCAAACCCAATGTGTTTAGTGTTCTATATCCACAAAAAAAATGCAAAAGTGAGAATGCGACTGTTCCATCTCCACTCACAGAATAGAGGTAGAACACTTGCATTCTCACTTTGTTGATTTACCAATGAGAATTCAGAAAAACATGGATTTAGAACATTTGCATTCCAAGTCAACTGTTGCTCAAGCTGTCACAAGTCATACGGTGCCGATTCCTTTAGTCTTTAGTCCTCTGTCCCTGGTACGCCTGTTAGTGCACATGTATAGTAAAAACAACACGCCAATACAAGTGATTCAAATTATAGAAAAAGTTTTCTTTGACTTCCAAACAGCCGCTAAAACTCTGAACTACTCTCTCATTCCTTATACGAAGGTCAAAGAAATTGCGCTACACAACAGTAGAATTTAGAACAACTTTTTCTGTTAAAGAGCCTAATGAAATTAATCTTGTGAACAAGGACACTCCCAGAAAAAGAGACAAGCAAACAACCAGAGAAAAGGAGAACAGCTACAACTTCATCAGGACCAAAAATTATTCCTGCTGCAAAAACAATTTATGTGAAACCTGTGGTGTCGGTGGAGAAGAAAAAAGGCCTTCAATCAATGCAAAAATATAGGCCTCAAATTGACAAGGAATTTTACAATTCATTGTTTAACAGAATTACAAAATAAAACTTTAACAAATTGTCTGTAATTTACTGAGTTTCAAATATTTTCTATAAATTTAATGTGACTAATTTCAAGTGAATTATTTCATGTAATTTTTAACAATGTAAATAATTAAAAAAATGATTTATTATCTTTTTATTTCACCCTTACTGGAAATTAAATTTAAAGTATCAATGATCAAAGTTTGAATGTAAAACATTATTTTCTTCTAGGTTTGCATGGAGGTAGAACAGTTGACCCAAAAATATTCAGAAAACAACTGTTCCATCTCTAACAATGCTTTAGAAAAACTGTTTTTTTTTATATTAAATGTATATTATTTTGAGTTAACATGAGGTTATTTTCATTCTTAAATACATTTTAACACTTCTCATTTCATACATTTCTCATATACAGATTTAAAGTTTGTTTTTGCGATAACTCATAACTACCTAAAGTGGAGATAGAACAGTCGCATTCTCAGTCAGTGATATTTCTGATCAATCAGACTGGTGACTGAGCATTGAGTATATACGCGGCTTTGTCCAGACTGAATGACTAACTGACTGACTGATATAATATCAACGTAGAGAAAAACTACTTAGGATAGAAAGACGACAATTTAAAGGTATATGTTTACGGGGTCATAGGCGAACACTAAGAAAGGATTTTGCAAAATTTTCGTTTTAAAGCTTAATAAACGGTAAAAGATGACTGCCACATACTTTCTCCCTGTTGAAACTTCATACCTTCCCAAGAGTAGCATAGGAGGTGGTTATTTATTTATTTTTTTAAAATGTATTTATTGGTTTCTTTGACAAAAAAAAATTGTATAAAACAAGTCATATCACAACACACTGGAACAATATCCACAAAATACAACTAAACAACAAGTAGTACAAAAAAAATAGAGCAAAATATACAATAATCAACACAAATACAAAAAATTAATTTAATAAGATAATAATTTAAAAAGTTAAAATGCTTTGCAAAAAGATGAGATCACATCTATCACAAAATAGTATTGTGATGCACAAAGTCTTCCACCGAGTAAAAGAATCCAGACAACAGAAATTGTCTAAGACTGTTTTTAAAAATCCTGTAGTTTAGGGAATTTTGAATGCTTTTAGGAAGCTTATTCATGAACTTTGCACCAGCTTGTGAGGGAAGTTTACTATATAAATTTAACCTGTGCTGTCTGGCACGACACTCACAAGCTTGTCTAGTACTGTAGTTGTGTATATCCATATTTTGGACATGATCACACTTGAATTTTAAAAAAAGCAACACTTCAAGTGTAAATACATGGAAGTGTAAGTACTCCATAATTCTTGAAATAGTTTTTACAAATTTGTCTTTTATGTAGCCCTGCAATAAGCCTTATGGCTCTTTTTTGCAAGACAAACACTTTTTTCATTTCATGTTTTGAACTGATGAGTTTCCCCAAAGAAGAACTCCATAGTTCAAATAATAATGATACACTAGCCCATAATAGGCTGTTAAAAGTATCGATATACCTCAGTATGGCTTCAAAATTCTCAGAACAAATATACCTGAGCTAATTTTTGCACTGATATTGCTAATGTGGTCATTCCAGTTCAACTTGTCATCAATTAGAAGACCCAAATATTTTATTGATTGCACTTCTTCAAGTATACTATCATCTAGCATGACACTTGGTGTCAGATTTGTTTTCAGCAAAATAATGTCCAGTGGCATTAACTTGTATAAAAGCATTATGTTCCAATTGTTGAACAGAATCTGCTTGAAAACTTAGTAAGCAAAAGTAAGACATACCATGGAAAATATTAAATACATGTAACATACATAAATATTATATGATAATAATATAATTATTATTATTATTAAAACTATTTCGAACAAATTTGCACCAAACATGTCAATTAGGCCTGTATAGATGCACGAAAAAAGGTTTTGAACAATTTTGAAAAACAACCCCCTTTTTGGCCAAAAACACCCAAAAATCAGTTTTTATTATTATTATTACCTAAACGAGAATTTTTAGAAAGATGCGGTTTTTGCATATGGTAGGGTACATTAAGGGCTACAAATAAGCCAAATTTTATCAAAATCGTTAAAGCCGTTTTTGAGAAATTTTGATTTTCTCGTTTTTTTGCCATTTTTGGGGGGTAAAACCCCTTAAAAATAAAAAAATTTTAAAAAATGAAGAAAAAAAACGCCTGGAAATATTCCAGAACTACACCTACATACCAAATTTCATCAAAATCCCACCCTTTTTACGGTCTCCAGCTCTGCACACATCCTAACAGACCGACAAAAAAAAACACTTTTGAAACTTTTTTTGGTTCAGGGAGCACCAACACAGATAATTCCACTAAACAATTTTTGGGGGTTCAGGGAGCACCAAAACAGATAATTCCACTAAAAATTCAAATTCGAAATTTTTTTACGAAAACAATACTTTCTACATATACTACGTATAGAGTTAAGAAAGTAAAAATGGTGAACATACGGGAGTTCACGCCCAGCCATATATCAGATAAAACAGCTGTTCGGATAAAAAGCTTAGCAACACAAGTTTGTTTACATTCATTACCATTGCAGCCAACTTAGCAAAATTTATAAACACTTTATTATTATTCACAACAACCTAAAGCAAACTAAAATCAACGAAAATTGCTTACTGTATGTATTGTAATTCAATTCAAACAGCTGATTCGTATAAAAAAAAACATAATTTTAGGTTAGGCCTACAATGAACTAGAACACGTTTATTTGCAACCAATTAGGGAAATTTACAATCAGGTAGTTATTCTTTACAACTAACAGGGTTTTTTTTTTTTTAGGATAGGTAAAAGCAAATAAAAGGCTTACTGTATTATAAGTCAAACATCTGTTGTTACATTTTATATTGTTTCTTTTGATTTTTAATATTATGTAAATATTCATGGTGAAATTACAACACACCGTAATTCAAATTATTGGGGAAGGTCGCGTATATTTTAATCTCTGTCTTGCATTAGCTATGTACAGGTCACAGATCAATCATCATTTTCGTGAAAATATCGAGTATACAATAATCTGTTTGTATTGGCTTCACCATGGGCCGGGGTTCGTAAGCGAAGCGAACACTAACGCAGTTTACTACAATAGACTTAACCTAGAATTTGTAAAGACTCATTTGTATTTGCAGTTGACTAGAATTTGTAGTTGACGTCTCATTGTCTGAACTTGAGACAAATGATAACGTTGCTTAGCAACGGATAATATTGTATGACAGACGGAAGTAATATAAAGATGGCATGCGCCGCTGCCGGTTGTAAAATTCACTGCATCCAGGGAAATATGAGTGCTTTGCACTACGTCGAAGTTTATGTCTTTGTCTGCTTAACTACCGTGCTTGGCAACGTGAAAAATAGCGTTTTATAGTTTCATCTTTTGTCATTTCAGTGAAACAGTTGTGTGTTTTGTGAAAACAGACGGGTTTCTTTAAAATTAATCGCTAGTTGGAAAGATGTTTTCATCTGTGTTGATGGTTGTCCATAGTCAGCTGCGAGAGACAAGGGCTAGGGAGTTAGAGTATGGAGTTGATGAGCGAAGTCATAGCGGATGGACAAACTATACAAATACTCCGATGAGGCGGTAAGTCGATTGTAGTAGGTCTAAATAAAAGTTGAAGAATATCAACATCTATAAAAGCGTGTGTATGTACGAGCATACGTGGAGTAACATTTAAAGAAGAAATAAATATGCAATTAACTTAATAACATAACAGCTGATTTCACCCATCATCTGTAATACGCAAACAAAACCTAGCGTAGATTATACTTTGGGGTTATGTTTACAACTTCAATCAATAAAATAGCCTATAATATTAATAACTTACTTCTAAATTATTTGATCTATCAATGTGAAATAAAAGGCAATTAAAAGATAATATTTTTATCTTTTTTTAAATGTATATAATACTATACATAAACATAAAATCTTAACAAATATTCCTACAGTTTTATAGTCCTTATAAAATTGTACACATTTACGGAGTTAAAATTCCCCGTCTGCATAGTTAGGTAAGCCTAGATAAAGTGTGTTGTTTTTTGTATAAATTATTTATTTCTGATGTGTATCTAATTAATCCGCCTGTGATTTTTCACGGGGATTTACTACTTCATTTATAAATAACAAAATCCATTTAGCTTATAGAAACAATTTTTAATATTGAAACATCTAAAGGGAAACATATTATTTCAAAAGCACTAAATCCTAAAAAAATATGTTTTAAATCTCAAACAGTATGGAAATATTAATAAAATAACTTTGTGTTTTTGTGTAAAACCCAATTTTTAACAATAATTGTCGATAAAAACAATGTATGCAAAGATTGAGAGATCAGGGCAAGTGTTTATCACAAATGGTTTCATTTGTTTTGGTTAAGGGCAGCAGAAAAGGAAAATACGGCTAATGTCAAATTATACAAGTTAGGGTACACTTTTCTCATAAACTATTAGATCTACAAGTTAGAAATTTCTAGAGTGTTAGTAGCATCTCATGGTTGGAAAGAAAAGTAAACAATTATATCAAATCTTGCGTTTCAAAATGGCTGGCTGTTTGACGTTTTCAAACCTGAATTACTCAAACACCGTACATTTGAACGAAAAATGTCAAGATATCTTTTTTGTAGCACTTTTAATTTCCTATTGGCCGGTGTATCTGACAAAACAATCGGATGAAGGATAATAATTAACTTAAAGATAATAACAACATATGTACCAATAAAATTGTTGTGTTTACTGTGTTGGTATAGGATGCCGGGTTGAAAAAAACAATTATTTTACATATAACTTAACTATTATCTTTTATCCGATTGTTTCGACACTTAAGGGTCTGCTCCAGTAAACGAGAAAGCAACAGGAAACGCACTTCCAGTATCACTGTATCCCTATCCAAGCAGTGCAATTTCTTGCAGCTGAACGCTTTGACATGCCTCATTTCAAACCATTTTATAAGTCTATCTTTTGTAATTGCGTGTTGAAAAAAAAAACTGAATATTCTTTATAAAATTTCGGATCCTGCTTGCAAATTATTTTTCATTATTAATATTTTATTGTGTTAGGAAAAAAAATCAAACTTTGTACTTACAAAATGTCAGTTACTTGACAAATGAAAGAAATTTTTTTAAATGTAAATTACAAGAAGGATTTGTATTGTGACTGTGCTTAAAATGAGACCTTGCAAACAATTTTATGATAAAAAATAAACGAAATAAATGGTATGAAATTTAACATTGCTCTTATGGGATAAAAATCCATTTTATTTTTACTGGAGCAGACCCTTAAGGTAGAAACACACTCACACTTGAGGTGAGCTCACATGATGTCACACTGTCACATATTTAGTGTGATTTCATGCTTAGAAATACACTGCAGTCACGCAACTTCACCGTGAAACAACTTTCTCGATCATTTCTTTGTTACTCCTTGCCTTATCAAAATAAAAGAGATAAAAAGCAAATAAAAGATGATATCTGCATCGTTATTTTAATATATTATATTAATGTAGGCCTATATAGATACAAAACTATTTGTTGCAAGCATATGGAATAGAAAGGAATTAAAACATAATACTTTTATATTTAACTTGACGTACAATAATGTATATAAGTAAAAAACAATTACAAATAGACCAACAATTGTATATAATTATACCTACATTTTGGAACATATGACTATTTTATAATATTACTATCTTCTAAACCATTTGATTTATCACTATATAAATAAAAATATAAATGTGCGTTTGTTCAAAATCGATAATCTTCGAAAGTTCTTCACTGATTGCTTTGAAATTTTGACACAACATTGCATTCGAATCCACAAGTGTTTTTATATACTTTTTGAAAAACAGTGCCCTCTGTTGAAAAACAAAACAAACTATACTAATTATTTTACGGCAATGGACGCGTCATAATAAATAATAATCAAATATGTTTAGTGTTGGTATAGTAATCAGCTGATTGCTCTGATATTTTCATTAACAGCTGATTTCAAACTTTGAAACAATTATATGTATTTCTAATTTGTAGATTAGGTTTACATAAATAATGCCATCTGTTGAACGTAAAAATATCACACACTATACTAAATATTTTACAGCAATGGGAGCGCCATAATAAATAATAATTACGTATGTCAATAGTTGGTCCATTATTCAGCTATTTGATATAATATTTTCATAACCCTCTATTGCACCAATTAATTTTTATTTTTGAAAATTATAATAACAATTTGTATTGCAACTAGAACTTACCCTAAGAGATAAAAAAATTATGTGTATTCCCAAATTTACTTTTGGTACCGTTTATTAGTAAAAAATAGCTTTGTTTTAAAGCAGAGGCACTAAACGCTTTGATACAGGATAGTAACAAGTAATAAAATATTGCTATTTAACAGCTGATTTCAAAATTTTAAACAATTATTTGTATTTATAACTTTTAGGTTAGGTTTGTGTTTAAGTGTAGATACGAGCCTTGCTGGTTCTATTACCTTTATTGTAACTCTGTTATTAAAATATATGAAATAATAATTAGATTTGGACCTTTAACATTATTTACCTTCTTAGCTTTGAGGTTATTATTAGCCTATAAGCTACACTTTTATTATAAAGAAAACATAATAAATGTGTGTAGAAAGTTTCAACGGTGTTGGCAGAGGTCTCCCCTAGTGTGAAATAAAAAAGCTAATAAAATATTATTATTGTTATAAAATATTATACAGTGTCAAAAAAGTCTGGGTACGGTTTAATATTTCGTATATAAGAAAAATTTGAAGGTAGATGTGATTGAGGAACCTACTTTATGTAAAAATACTGTTTTATTAAGATATAAAAACAATAATCCGCCATCTTGGATCCGCCATTATGAATGTAACTTTATTTTTTTTAATAGGAAGGTGGTCATGTGATACATCATTTTGATGTACAATTTCAAGAAAAAACCAACGGTGAAATTTGCACATCCATATTTTTAAGCGATTAAAAGTGGCGGTCAAAAAACAACGAAATCGTGTTTTCCGATTTTGCCCCATTTTGCTGAACTATTTTTGTTTTAGTATTAATTATTATTCTTTTTGGATTCAAAATTAAATAAGCTTTCAAACGGTATGTCACTCAACAATATTAACGAGTATTTAAAATTTTTGAGTTACAGCCATTTTTATTTTTTCAAAATCAATTTCGAATGGTTCAACCAAATAACGTTGTGTGGCATATCGTTACATTCAAAATTGCGGATCCAAGATGGCGGATAAATTTGTTGATACCTTAATAATTTTTACATAGAGTAGGTTCCTCAATCACATCTACCTTCAAATTTGCCTTATATACGAAATATTAAGCCGTAACCAGACTTTTTTGTCACCTTGTGTACAAATAGCCTACCAAATTTTAACAAATAGGCCTAGTGTTTGAATCAGTGCAATACAGTTTAACTGAACTCACGTCTCCTGAAAGTGTGTGGGCCCAGATATTTATCACGTGAGGTCACGTGTAACGTTATGCGCGTGATATGAGGCGACAACAACGTAATTCTAGTCCACTAAATTCCATTCAAAACAACATTACACACTTTTATCCCGTGACGTGAAATAACATGACATCACGTGACATGATGGCAGTACGTTTCTACCTTTACACTATCCAATAGAGAAGTCAAAGGTTTACAAAAAAGGTGTCTTGATATATTAAAATGTACGGTTTTTGGATAATTCAGGTTTGAAATTTTCAAACAGCCGCCATTTTAAAACGCATGATCTGATATAATCGCTTATTTTTCTTGAAGTAGATCAATGTTATTTAACACTTTATGAGGTGTTTGAACTCAATCGGTCACACCGTTTTCTGAATATGAATTGTTTTGTAAAAGAAACCAAAAAGACTAAGCGTTTTCTGAAAAAATGTGGTCTTGATTTTCTTCTTTATTTTGTCCCATAGAACCTTTTCCTGACGTTTGGCACTTTATTACGGGACACCCTGTAACTTTCTAAAGTTACAAAAACAACTAATGTTTCCCCCTTTCCCTCTGCCCTTAACAGAATGGAATCAGCTTTAAATAATTCCTTTCTCGGCCAACAATAATAGAAACCGACCGTACTTGAGAATCGCACATTACAACCAGAGTGGTATGACGAGTAAATGGCATGCGCCTTGGGTAACACAAGGTTGTATTTATAACCATGCACTTTGTAAAAAGGAAGTTGCATATAAATACTCTTCACGTCCGGTTACAAATTGTACACGAGAAGGAGTGTAATTATTTTCGCATACTTAATTACTTTGGCCGTGGTTACGCTGAATGCTACAAAGAGAGATTAAAAATAGAATTTACTACTGAAATCCCAGCAAACACTTCTTTTGTTGTGTCAGCTGTTCCTTGGACCATTAAGTTGTGACAGGAATATTATTAGCGAATTTCCATAAAAAATGAGCCATTGCAATGGAACTTACGGCGAGACCTAAAGTCGGGAGTAGTAAATGAGCACTGATCATGATACCCAGGACACGTTTTCGAGTGTCATTTAAACTTTATATAGTATACAGTATATGTGTTCGCACTCTGTCGGCATCATTCTAAGGGGAAGATATCCTGTCCGACATATTGAACATGATTCCCATAACAGCAATGCTACAGAATAAGTATTTTTTTCCCGTTAAATCTTGAAATAAATTTAAAAATTTAGATTTATTTTCAAGTACTATCATATGTTGATTGCTGAATACATTTTCAAAAACCCTTTTATTGTTTTCATAAACGTACGATATAAATAGTAAACTTTATTCATTTTTTACTCTGTTGGAAAAAGAGATATTGCAAAAAAAAACCTTAGCAATTATCACCTACAATATATTTTATTAAAAAAAATATACAGCTTTCGTTTTTTTACAAAAATAACAAAAACATATGGTTAAACGTGAAGGTATGATTACGTTATTTTAACATTGAAATTATAACTAAATAAGAATAACCATACAAATATAATAAGTTAAAAATCGTTTGGATATGGTTTTTGAAATTAAAATACAACAAATAAAACACCACTGTAAAAAATCGAATAAATCAAAGATCACTCAGTTACACAGATTAAGTCGTCAATTACTGGGTATTTCATCAGCCTACTCTTAGAAGAAGTTAAAAAATTACGTATCTTTTGTTCCGTTCTCAAGCGGAGCGGAAGCAAATTAAACACTTTTGGGCTTAAAAATATAAGCTAATGATATGTTTATTAGCGAATTTCCATATGAAAAATGAGCTATTGCAGTGGCCCTTATGGTAAGACCTAAAGTCGGGAGTAGCAAATGAGCACCGATCATGGTCCCCAGAACACGTTTTGGGGTGTAATAAAAATCATATATATATGATCATGATATATGGTAAGTGTATATATGTGTTCGCACTCTATATGCACTCTAGCGGCCGCATTGTAATTCCGATTTGGTTCGAATTTCGTACACATGTTGGTTGGTCGCTCGGACGAGTTCGTTAGCCAAAAAAACCCAACAATCGGAAGCACGTTTTTTGACCGGAAGTAACTATTTTTTTTAGATTTTTCCTACGAGAATGAATTTGTTGTTGAGTTTTGTCTGCAAATAAAAATGAGCTATTGCAGTGGCCCTTATGGTAAGACCTAAAGTCGGGAGTAGCAAATGAGCACCGATCATGGTCCCCAGAACACGTTTTGGGGTGTAATAAAAATCATATATATATGATCATGATATATGGTAAGTGTATATATGTGTTCGCACTCTATATGCACTCTAGCGGCCGCATTGTAATTCCGATTTGGTTCGAGTTTCGTACACATGTTGGTTGGTCGGTCGGACGAGTTCGTTAGCCAAAAAAACCCAACAATCGGAAGCACGTTTTTTGACCGGAAGTAACTATTTTTTTAGATTTTTCCTACGAGAATCAATTTGTTGTTGAGTTTTGTCTGCAAATAAAAATGTAGGATGTTTTTCTGAACATTCTGTGTTTTTACGCGACCTTACAGCTCGCTTTGTTCCCCCAAGATCGATCAAAACGTAAAATACCATAACAGTAACCGGTTCAAAGCCACGTGACGCATTATACCGTAGGGTTGGCGTGCGAAGCACGCAATGCTTTCTGTGATGAAGATACTCCCAAAATGCTGAATGGCGTGCGAAGCACGCAATGCATTGTGTATTGAAGATAATCTTAATATGCGGAATGGCGTGCGAACCATTCTGCAGCTATTCAGCACCGTCGTGAATAGAACTATTTCCCAAATTTTGGTTGAAACCCAAAAACATAGGCCTATAAACTTAATTTTGGAATTTTGCTCAACTCACGTCAGCGGTTCAGCTGCGTAGTCGAATTATTGTTTTATGGCCATGGTAAAATTACAGCCGACACAGTGTTGAAAACACAAAACAGATTTTCTACACAACGTCTATTTCCAGAGATCTATGGACCGATTTTAATAAATTTGGCGCCGTTATAATACGTTACTTGTGAACATAAAAAATGAATTGCCTAAGAAGTAACCAACCTAATTGTGTGTTTTTTTTATGACAGGTGCCCTCGACGTTATTTAATAGTTAATAATAATAGGTTAATAATACCCACTGCATCTATGTTGATAGTGGTCGTGCTAAATAATGGTTTTCACACAATAAATAGCTGATGTCACAGTTTATAGTTAGAGGAAGGGGAGCCAGCTTGATCCTAAATGTTCAAGCCTAAAGCAGTCAAGCCTAACCTTGGCCTGAAACATACTTCTAGAATTAATGAATAGCCTATACTTTATTAAATACTAAGAGGAAAACATGCGTGCTTGGCACGCCAACCACCTGGCTAACTTCGCTGTCACAGTTTTGAAATAATTTAGGAAAACCGTATTTAATAAAATGCAATATCATATTTGAATAATAATTTGTCACTGTTTCTGTTCTGCGATTACATTTTTAATTTTCATTTCAGAGGAAAGGTGTAATAAACGATATATCGAAATCATTAATTAATATCGGCGAGTTTAAACTATACGACACCACGACCAATACACGGAAATACAATCGGTCAATACGGTATAAAGCCGACATTTTATTGTACGTAGAGACATTAAATATAGCCGTCTCGCTAATGGGAAAGGCGTGTTAACGGGATACGTATAAGATCCCGGGGAATTGACAGGTGTCTACGGGATAAAGGATTAACTGGGAAAACTACGGACTGTGGAGAATCTCGTCGAAGACGGGCGTTTTATATACTTTTATTCACACATTGTTTACACCCTGCAAAACGTTTTTTAGAGGTAAACATTAATATTGACAGAAATACTTGTAGTTTCGATTTTGTATCTGTGAAACGTCTTTAGAAGTAATTCTAGCAGTAAGTTAATAGACAGTGGGCCCACTAGATGTACATAAAAAATGTGCGAGCGTGTAATTGTACAATCGTGTGTTTCGTGTGTTGTGTTTTTATTTTTATAATTAATTATTGACGAAGGGCATTGTCCTAAACTTGATAATGGCTGAATAGCTGAGACGGCCATTATCGTTGGACGCTGCAATTTCACTATTGGCCGGTAAGTTTTTAGTTGTACTTAAAAAACAATAGTCGGTATGGCGAAAATAAACATTAATAACAAATACGAAAATTTAAAGGTATATGCTTGTGGGATTATAGACGTGCTCTAAGAAATGATTTTGCAAAATTTTCATTTTAAAACATATAATAGTGAAATTTAGGGGTACACTAAAAACCCCATATCAGATAAAACAGCTGTTCGGATCAAAAGCTTAGCAACACATGTTTGTTTACATTTACTACCATAGCAATCAACATAGCAAATTTAGAACCAGTTCATTTTCCTTCACAACCAGCAGTTTTTTTAAGTTAGATTAACAAACTAAAATCAAACCACCAAAAAAAAAAAAAAAAAACAATGACACAGCCTTGCTGTATAATAATTCAATTCAAACATCTGTTGTTAATAAAACAGCTGATTTGGATCAAAACATTAATATAGTTTAAGGTTATGCAAACATTGAACCAATCCTCATTTATTTACAAACGATTTGGCAAATTTAGAATCAGGTAATTATTCTTCACAATTACGGGTTTTTAGATTAGGTAAAAGCAAACAAAAGGAATACTGTATTTTAAAACAAACATCTGCTGTTACATATTATATTGTTTCCTTTAAGTTGGTAATACCAAAATTGATTGAAATGTTCTATATTGATTATTTTAATATTAACTAGGGGCTCTGCCAGTGGACCCTTCGGGCCTTCGGCTTCAGATGGCTGCTTCGCTTCGCTCGCAGCTGGAAAATTCGCTAAATAATCTCCTTAATCTCTGGCTCGTTTGTACATAGGTATGTAAAATTATGAAACCAGGCTTAAATATCCCGTCCAGAAAGTAAAGAACGAATGCGCATCGCGTGCGGCGCAGATCCCCCACTACTGCGATTACGTGCGCGGCCGCTTTCCCCTTCCTTTCTCTTCAGTGTCAGGTGAGTCTCGTTTCTGTGTGGTCACGCTACTTGTTTTCGCAGCGTTTTAAAATGACGGCGCTAATCGAAAATCCCGCCAAATGTGAAGTACGGAGTGTAATCCGCTTTTTGAATGCTCAAAAAGTTAAGCCCATTGAAATTCATAGGCAAATTAAAGCTGTGTATGGTGAAGATGCTGTGTATGGTGAAGATGCGATGAATAAGTCATCAGTAAGAAAGTGGTGTATCATGTTTAACCAAGGAAGAACTAGCGTGCATGATGAAGATCGGAGAGGGAGGCCATCACTAGTCACGGATGAACTGAAGAAAAAAGTTAAAGAAACAATTCAGGAAAATCGACGTTTCACTTTGACGACTTTACATGACTCTTTTCTACAAATTTCACGATCACTCCTACATGAGATAGTGACAGCTCATCTTGGTTACAAGAAATTGTGTGCTCGGTGGGTGCCTAAGATTTTGACGGACGACCATAAGGCGAAACGCATGGGGGCAGCCCTTGAATTTTTGACTCAATATGACAAAGATGGAGACCAATTTCTTGATCGTATTGTTACGGGAGATGAAACATGGGTTTCATATAAGACTCCAGAAAGCAAGCGTCAGTCAATGGAGTGGCATCACACAAATTCGCCCTCAAAACCAAAAAAATAAAAACCATTGTTGCAGACTCGCAAAGTCATGGCAACGGTTTTTTTGGACCGAAAGGGATTAATCCATGTGGATTTCATTCCACGAGGTGCAACAATAAACTCAGAATCCTACTGTGAGACTCTTCAACGACTGTCGCCATCCAAAACAAGAGGCGCGGAATGGTGTCGGCTAAAGTTTTTTTCATTCACGACAATGCCCGGCCTTATGCCTCGGCACGAACGCGGCAAGAACTCCAAAGTCTGAAGTGGAAAATCTTTAGTCACCCTACAGCCCTGACCTCGCACCTAGTGATTTTCATCTGTTTCCAAAGTTGAAGCAATTTTTGGGTGGAAAACAGTTTGGAAATGACGATGAACTTAAAGAAGCAGTGATAATATGGCTCAAATCTTTCGCGGCTGATGAGTATTACATCGGAATAGAGAAACTGGTCCCACGTTACTACAAGTGTCTCGACAACAATGGCGATTACGTAGAAAAGTAGAACAAGGTACTGTGGCTGTGTAAATAAAGTTTGGTGTTGATATCTTTTGTTTTTATTTAACCATGCTAAAACGTTCTTTACTTTCTGGACGGCCCTCGTATTAACAGTAATTACAAGATTAATTATAACCTAAAATACATGCTTTAGAAACGTAAGAGGCTTTCATTACGATTTTAGTCCTAGTTCTACTATCTTCTGTCAACTAAAGTTTTGAAACCTGGCCTGAATATAGTAAAAATTATTGCAGGATTAACATAACCTCAATACTATGTTTCAGAAATGAGCCAGGCCTATATTACAAAATTGACTATTAGAATTTATCCATCTTTGCCAAGTTTACCTTTTTTTTTTGACAAAATAAATTGTTAAATCAGGCCCAATTTATTCTAGTTCCAACGTGCTAAAACAGTATAAATTAGCTTGTTTTTTTAATAGTAATTAAAAACTATCCAATGAAGAGCTGATTTTGGATAATACTCAATCTCAGTAATGTTCTATTCCAATCTATTTCCAACGTGCTAAAACAGTATAAATTGGCTTGTTTATAAACAGCTGGTTTGATCACTTTATTTACTACTAGGGGAGACCCCTGCGTGCTCCGCACGCCAACCCCCAACGTAACCTTCTAAAAACATATGTTATGTTTTATTTATAATAAAGGTGTAGGATTAATAATAACCTCAAAACTAAGACGGTAAATAATGTTAAATGTTCAATTTAAATTATTTCTTATATTTTAAAACAGTTAGGCTATAATAACGGTTAAAAGAACCAGCAAGGCTCAGGTCTACTCTTTAAAATCATAACCTAAAAGCTAGAAATACAAAAATAATTGCTTCAAATTTTGAAATCAGCTGTTAATGGAAATATTGGAGCAAATATATTATCTGTTATTTTATTCAATTGGTTGCTATGGTAATAAATGTAAATACATGTGTTGGTTTATCATTCTAGTCCTAACCTAAGAATTTTTCCGATTAAATTTATAAATATTGAAATAAAAAAAGGTTTTTATCGAAATGAATCATAGCCTATATTACTCAGGGATAGTGTAGCTTTTTATTAGTAAAACTATTTTTCCAATCGGTTCAGTAGTGCCAGAGATTACCCCCTACATACAAACAAACAAACAAATAAACAAACAAACAAACAAACAGACTATACCTCTTTATAATATTAGTATAGATTTCGTTGTTATTTTGTAACCAACATGGCAACCCATAATAACCTATGTTAAAATTTTCAACTTTTAAATTAGATTTTCTCAAAAAATTGCGTTTTTACACGAAATACAACTATATGGGTGTACTTAAAAATCAAAACTAAACCTAAATAAAAAAATTCTTTGAATTCGTTAGAGCCGATTTCGAGATCAGAGACAGATACTGTACAAAGATAGATACAAGAATTGCTCATTTAAAGTAATAGGATGGTAAAATCACAACGCAAGCCGCAATTTGAATTATTGGGTTTTGCTCGTGTCGTTTCTATCTCTGTCTTACATTAAGCCTTGAACAAGTCACCGCTCAACCGTTATTTCCGCGAAAATCTCAGCGTATACAATAATCTATTTGTATTGACTTCCCTATGGGTCACCGCCGGAGTTTGTGAGCGAAGCGAGCAAGGACGGATACCTTAGTTTAGTACAATAGTGGCCAAACGCAGACTTTGTAAAGACTACTTTCTCCGCTGTAGTTGACGTCTCATTGTCTGAACTTGAAACAAATGATAACGTTGCTTAGCAACGGATAATATTGTACGACAGACGGAAGTAATATAAAGATGGCATGCGGTTGTAAAATTCACTGCATCCAGGGAAATATGAGTGCTTTGCACTACGTCGAAGTTTACGTCTTTGTCTGCTTAACTACCGTGCTTGGCAACGTGAAAAATAGCGTTTTATAGTTTCATCCTTTGTCATTTCAGTGAAACAGTTTTGTGTTTTGTGAAAACAGACGGGGTTCTTTAGTAGTAATCACTGGTTGGAAAGATGTTTTCATCTGTGTTGATGGTTGTCAATAGTCAGCTGCGAGAGAGAAGGGCTAGATTAGGGGGAGAGTATTGAAGAGAGATAAAGGGACTAATTTTGAGAAATCCCCTCAATTTCCAACTTTGGAAACGAAATTATGTGCAACAACTCTTTGATGGCTGTTGTGTTAGAATGGGGTTTTGTAAGTAAATGTCAGTTAAAAATATTAAAATATTCTTTGTAAAATTGTACAGTCACATGAGACTGCTTTTCATATTGGACGATTTGTAAATAGGCTTACTTGTAACTAATTTGTAGCACAGAAGCCAGACAAATAATTTGTATTGAGAAAATTCAAGCAAGGTTAAGGATGTGCAGTACGGGGACAGACAGTCCCATACAGTAATCTTCAATATAACTTATCTTTCGTCGAATTTTGAAGATAATCTTTTCTAATTTGTAAGAAATCGTTCAAGAACATCAAAATTATAATTCTTAGGTGACAAAAATTGTAAATTATAGGATACATTCTTGTTAAATATATTTGCTTCTAAACAAGGCGTAGCCACGATGGCCGTTGTTGTTAAGGCGTCAATGATTTATCAATCGTCATGGCAACCATCAATGGAAAAGTTCCGGGTTCAATTCCCATTGACCCCGAATAATTTTCTAAATGGTTTCTTAACAGACTTCGTTGGCTGTGGTTCGGATTCCACGTAAAAATGTAGGTCCCGTCTTCATTAGCCAAGTGCAAAACAGCAGGACGTTAA
>JAGFPH010002360.1:67606-77749 GCA_018207615.1 Philaenus spumarius | reverse complement strand
GGGGGGGGGCTAACCCTACTCTATCGAATAAAATAAAAAGGGCTTTCCGTTATCCACCACCTACGGAACCGCCGGTTCCGGGTTGACTTAAGGGTCGGCTCTAGTAAAACAGAAAGCAACCTGCGACTCCAGCGTAGCGGCGGTAGGTTACGCGGACATTGTTCATCCTAAATCCATTTAAAACCCGCAATTGTTCAAATAGCGTTTTTTAAAAAATACCAAACTCTTGGGGACAAAATTCTTCATCCGAATGGCTTGATAATTTTTCGCTATAATTAATAGTTACAACGTACAAAAATATTTAAAGTCACCCTATAGCGGCGGTAGGTTACACGGACATTGCTCAGCCTAAATCCATTTAAAACCCGCAATTGTTCAAATAACGTTTAAAAAAAAATACCAAACTCTTGGGGACGAAATTCTTTATGCAAATGGCTTGGTACTTTTTCGCTATAATTAATAGTGACAACATAAAAAAATATTAAAAATAAATTTTTTAAATTGTTAATAAATATTAAACAAAATGTTTTTCTTAATTTTGGAAAAGCCATTTGCATGCGTATTGGCCATAGCTTTAAAATGACATATCGTTCATAATTATCCGATCAAAAATAAAGGAAAAATATGGATTTTAATTTAACATTGGTCTTATGGAGTGTCAACCAACATGGCCGACAGCTAGAGCCGACCCTTAAACCGGCAGCTGTCACATTTCCATGTGCAAAAGAAAAGGATTAAAAATATATATATTACATGACAGCATCACGGACCTACCACCCACCCCGAATATATGTACAAGTCTTAAGTACGCTGAAGTACAAATAAGTAGGCTATTTATGTTACAATATAACGAGATTCTAAATAACGTTATTCGCAATACTTATTTTCATCTTTATATGGATTTTGGATTTATATTAATATTTACAACTTGCATATCAGTGTAATAACAAATTAAGTGATAATTGCTACTGCATGTTGCGACAAATGGCGATTTTCTGCCTTTATTGACTAGGCTATTAATAGTATGTGCAAGGTTTCAGGTCGAATGTACGAATTCTTAGTTATTAGCGAATTTCCATAGGAAAAATGAGCTATTGCAGTGGCCCTTATGGTAAGACCCAACATCATGGTCCCCAGAACACGTTTTGGGATGTTATATATGTATATACCTATGTGTTTGCACTCTAGCGGCCGCATTTTAAGTCCGATTTGGTTCAAATTTGGTACACATGTTGGTTGTCTACGTCGCTCGGACGAGTCCGTTAGCCAAAAAATCCAACAATCGGAAGCACATTTCTTGGCAGGAAGTAACTATTTTTTTAGATTTTTCCTACGAGAATGAATTTGTTTTTGAGTTTGTTCTACAAATATAAATGTAGGATGTTATTCTGCACATTTTGTTTTTTACGCGACCTTATAGCTCACTTGGTTCCCCCTAAATCGATCAAAACGTAAAATACCATACAAGTACCCGGTTCAAAGAAGTGCGGTGAATTCTACCGTGGGGTTAGCGTGCAATGCATTGTATATTGGAAATACTCCCAATAAGGGGGTTGGCGTGCGAGCACGCAATGCTTTGTGTATTGAAGATTCTCCTAACATGCGGAATGGAGCGCGAATCATTCAGCACCGTCGTGAATAGACCTATTTCCCAAATTGTTGGTTGAAACCCTAAAACATAGGCCTATAAACTTAATTTTTGAAATTTTGCTCAACTCACGTCAGCGGTTCAGCTGCGTGGTCGAATTATTTTTAATGGTAGCTAACCCATTTCCCCCCTTAGACACGGTAATCGAAATACAAGTGGGTTTTTCTTCTTATTCGGTAACATTTATGACAAAACGGTACCGAATTTCACCTCTATAGCTTCAAGGGAAGTAAATGATGAGTATGTAATTTTTCAGGGGTTGGTATTACCGTGTCCACCTCTTAAACGCAAATAAACTAAATGAGAGGGCTCTAATCTTTTTTATCACATAATAAACAACTGTGCAAAATGTCAGCTCTCAATTAAAGGTGTATTGTTTAAGGGTAGTTATCCCATTTAACCTCTTAAGGGTCTGCGCCAGTAAACGAGAAAGCAACCGGAAACGCAAGAGCTTCTCACTGTATCCCTATCTAAACAGTGCAATTTCTTGCAGCTGAACGCTTTGACATTCCCTCATTTTAAACCATTTTATAAGTCTAAGGCTGGAACCACACTGCATCGAACAAAACAGCCTGAGTCGGTTTCAAACTGACTCAGGCTGTTTGAAGCAAACCAGGGGAACGGAATTAGCACGGTAGTAGAGGAAACGCGATCACACTGGCACAGTCAAACGTTTTGTTTGCTTCAGTCGTAACCAGTCACGCCTGGTGTTGTTTGAAGAACCCCGGTTTGAATCAAACATTTTACTATTGAAGGGATGTAATCATCTTTCTTCTTCTATTCTGTCCTCTGTCATAGCTCAACGGCTATGGTACTTGCCTCATAAGCAAGACGTCCCGGGTTCAAATCCCGCGGGGGACCATAAAATATTAAAAACCCAAAAAAACATGCTCGTTAGCCGAAAGGCACAAAGTGGCATGCAAAAAAAAAAATCTTCTTCTATTCTAGCCTGTATTTAACAGTATTTGATAATCATTATTATTATTGAATATTTATTTTACAAGGCGAAACTAATGTTTAAAGTTAAATTTTAATCTTTCAATTGCTGTTTATTATTATTTTAATTTTAATACAAATATATTTTACTGTTTCCATACGTTTAATGTTTAATAAAGGTATAAAATTAATTATAACATAAAAGCTAATATGGTAAACACAGTTAAATGTCCATTCATTGTAAATACATTCAATAAACATTTATACAATTTTTATTCCTCCGTCTAGGCCTAACCTAAAATTATTGTGTGTATGTTTCATTTATTTTACCTATCTTAACGGCAACAATATAAACAATAATTTTAGGTTAGGCCTAGACTTAAAATAATTACTTTATAGGCCGTAATGTTAGAAAGCCATAGTAAATTTTTACGATTTCATTTAAATAATTTACAAAATATGTTGGTAATTAAAAACGTAAAAACTACTCAACTTTGAACACGTACTCTATTAGATGCACTATCTATTTATATGTAGGCCTACTGGTGTAAATTACAACAAAAATTACTGGTTCAAATAACAATGATTTAATTGTATCATTAGAACTTCTTCTTTCGTTGTACGGATGCACCCAAAACTGTCGAGGAATTTTAGAATTTTGCAATAAACATTGCCACAAATTTGGGACGAAATCATCTATTTCCCCATCATCGGACATAACGGTATTATACAGTGGTAACCACGATACTTTTAACACTTTAAAAAAGGGAGAGACGTATCTACAAGGAAATGCCTGGGAACTTTGAGTGAACTGTTTGTTTCAATGTGGGTTGGGAATGTTTCAGTCAAACTGAAACATTTTGTTTCGGTTTGCTTCAAACAAATTATTGTTTGGCGCAGTGTTATTCCAGCCTATCTTTTGTAATTGAGTGTTGAAAAAAAAAACTGAATATTCTTTATAAAATTTCAGATCCGGCTTGCAAATTATTTTTCATTATTAATTTTGTATTGTGTTCGGAAAAAAATTCAAACTTTGTACTTACAAAATTTTAATTACATAACAAATTAAAAGCATTTAAGAAAATGTAAATTTCAAGACGGATGCGTATTGTGACTGTGCTTAAAATGAGACCTTGCAAACAATTTTATGATAAAAAGTAAACGAAATAAATGTTTTGATATTTAATATTGCTCTTATGGGATAAAAGTCCAAGATGGCCGCCACTACAGCAGACCCTTAAATCGAATTAATTTCTAGCTCACTCTTGAGCTAATTATTCCAAATATGTTTCCGATCCGTCAACAATCCATGCGTCCATAGCAATAAATACTTACTACTGACTATTATTCTACATATCTATATAATGTTTTAAGTGTACATTTCTAAAGGCGCCCCTCACACAAAAATTTTGCACAAATGTGTGTGTAGCAGAGTAGGCCTATTTGTTGCTGGAGGTGAATCGTATTTTACCGTCACGCTCTATTAAACGACCGTCACGCATCACGTCACGCTCTAATGTGAAAAGCTCTATATCGTCAGTTTGAAAAAGGTTTTGGTCTTGCCGAGATTCGAACCAGCAGAGTCCATCACCGTGGACTTACGCCTTAGCCGGTTAGGCCACAAACTCTTTGGTAGTTTAGTATATTTGAGTTGAGCATATAAGTGTAGCAGATTGTCCAACAGTTAATCTGTTAATGTGAACACAATGTATAGTTTAATTGGTAACACCTCTGAAATGGACATTGTGCTTCCTAATTTCATAAGTTGTGTTAAAAGTGTATACTTCTCCCGTGTGTGCTTAAGGGTCGGCTCTAGCTGTCGGCCATGTTGGCTGACTCTCCATAAGACCAATGTTAAATTAAAATCCAAATTTTTCCTTTATTTTTGATCGGATAACTATGCACGATATGTCATTTTAAAGCTATGGCCAATATGCATGCAAATGGCTTTTCCAAAACTAAGAAAAACATTTTGTTTAATATTTATTAACAATTTAAAACATTGATTTTTAATATTTTTTTATGTTGTCACTATTAATTATAGCGAAAAACTACCAAGCCATTCGCCTGAAGAATTTCGTCCCCAAGAGTTTGGTATTTTTTTTTAAACGCTATTTGAACAATTGCGGGCTTTAAATGGATTTAGGCTGAGCAATGTCCGTGTAACCTACCGCCTCTATAGGGTGATTTAAATATTTTTTTTACGTTGTAACTATTAATTATAGCGAAAAATTACCAAGCCATACGGATGAAGAATTTTGTCCCCAAGAGTTTGGTATTTTTTTTAAAACGCTATTTGAACAATTGCGGGCTTTAAATGGATTTAGGCTGAGCAATGTCCGTGTAACCTACCGCCTCTATAGGGTGATTTAAATATTTTTTTTACGTTGTAACTATTAATTATAGCGAAAAATTACCAAGCCATACGGATGAAGAATTTCGTCCCCAAGAGTTTGGTATTTTTTTTAAAACGCTATTTGAACAATTGCGGGCTTTAAATGGATTTAGGCTGAGCAATGTCCGTGTAACCTACCGCCTCTATAGGGTGATTTAAATATTTTTTTTACGTTGTAACTATTAATTATAGCGAAAAATTACCAAGCCATACGGATGAAGAATTTTGTCCAAAAGAATTTGGTATTTTTTTAAAAACGCTATTTGAATAATTGCGGGTTTTAAATGGATTTAGGATGAGCAATGTCCGCGTAACCTGCCACCGTTATAGGGAGTCGTAGGTTGCTTTCTGTTTTACTAGAGCCGACCCTTAAGCACAAAATTACATTTTTTAACTGCCAGCTTCGCCCACTTTCCATATTTAGCACCAAGATTACTCAACATTGGCGCAATTGGGTCATCTCTGTGGTATTTTGTATTACTGTATGCACAAAGAGATTATTATTTGTACATCGTTTAACGCCACTTCAAACAAAATACAACATTTCATATACGTTATGTATTCCTATTTATATTTTCCCAATATCGCAAACGTACATCGTGTTTCAATTAGTACGATGTTTTTATTTGCAATTAATTCTGGAAACAAAAATAGTTTAAATTAGCTCTGTACAAACAACAATTCTATTTATATCTAAATCCATTAAACGCTCTGCCTTTGACGTAAAACACGTTTGAACACGACTGATGGACATTTTGTATGTTATTAAACAGCTGACCTGGTTCTGTTGGAATTGTTTTCGCAGTACACTAAGTACGGAACTGGGTTTTACTAAAGAGTACCTTGTTTCATGGTAACACACATGGCGTAAGTGTTTCAGGAAATAATGCTTTTTATGTTACGAGTAATAAGTGATTTTAACGCGTTTCGCTAATAGAAGTAAATGTTCTAGTTTGGTTTTGAAACAGTGATGGATATAGTAACTAAATTTGACGTAGTAAATTTTAAAAAAAGATTCATGAATTTTAATTTGTGGTTTAATCTATAGTAATATAAAGAGGTAAAATATGTTTGTTTGTATGTAGGGGTGTAATCTCTGGAACTACTGAATCGATTGAAAAATAGTTTTACTAATAATAAACGGTACCAGGAACTGGCACATACTTTCTCACAAACACATTTAAATTACTAAACAGATTCACTGTGACTTGTAGGGTGGGGTAGGAGAGTTTTTTATTAAAGTTGGAGATTAACTAAAAAATATTATTATTATTATCTAGATTTAGAGAGAAAACTATTCGATCGATTTCGAAAAAATTTGCACCAAACTCGTCAATTAGGTCTTTATAGATGCACGTAAAAAGGTATTGATTTTTTTTTAAACAACCCGCTTTATGGCCTAAAAACCCCCAAAAATCAGTTATTATTATTATAATTATTAGCTAAACGAGAATTTTTAGAAAGATCCGGGTTTTTGTATATGGTAGGGCACATTAAATGCTACAAATAAGCCAAATTTTATAAAAATCGTTAGAGCCGTTTTTTTATAAAAAAATTATAACTGATTTTTTGGGGTTTTTTGGCCAAAAAGGGGGTTGTTTTTCAAAAATTGTCAAAACCTTTTTTCGTGCATCCATACAGGCCTACTGGACATGTCTGGTGCAAATTTGGTTGAAATCGATCAAATAGTTTTCTCTCTAGCTTTGTATACTTTTATTAAAGTAGGCGATTAACTAATAAATATTATTATTATTAGCTAGAGAGAAAACTATTTGATCGATTTCGAACAAATTTGCACCAAACACGTCAATTAGGTCTTTATAGATGCACGTAAAAAGGTTTTGAAAAATTTTGAAAAACAACCCCCTTTATGGCCAAAAAACTCCCCAAAATCAGTTATTATTATTATTAGCTAAACGAGAATTTTTAGAAAGATGCGGGTTTTTGTATATGGTAGGGCACTTTAAAGGCTACAAATAAGCCAAATTTTATCAAAATCGTTAGAGCCGTTTTTTTATAAAGAAATAATAACTGATTTTTTGGGGGTTTTTGGCCAAAAAGGGGGTTGTTTTTCAAAATTGTTCAAAACCATTTTTCGTGCGTCTATACAGGCGTACTGGACATGTCTGGTGCAAATTTGGTTGAAATTGATCGAATAGTTTTCTCTCTAGCTTTGTATACATACAGACATACAGACATACAGACATACAGACATACAGACATACAGACATACATACAGACATACATACAGACATACAGACAGACATTTTGTAAAAACCCCTTTTTTGGACTCAGGGGGTCCCAAAACGGATATTTCCACAAAAATCTCAACATCGATTTTTTTTGCGATCACTATACTTTTTCTATAGACCTACTATAGTATAGTGAGAAAGTAAAAAGCTACACTATCCCTGAGTAACATGGCTAGAATTAATTTTGATATACTCTCCTAAAACAATAAATATTAATTGTTATACTTCCCTTAAAGCTGGAGAGCTGAAATTTTATACATTTATTTCTTACAAGGTTCGTAAAAAATTTAAACTAGATTTGCATTAAGTCGCGTGCTGCTAAAATGTGATAAAAACCCTCCTAAAACAATATAAATTAATTTTTATATTTTCCTTAAAGTTAGTGAGCTGAAAATTTGTAAATTTATATCTTGCAAGGTACACAGAAAAACTATCATAGATTTATATTTTGTCGCGTGCTTCTAGGGGCTGAAAATATAGTTTCATGTAGTTTCACCCCTTATACAAAATTGTTAATTATTATACTTTACTAAAGCCAGAGAACTGAAAATTTGGCACTTATTAATTATTTTAAGTGTTTTACAGGAAATAAAATAAATAATAAAACAAGCAATTTAAAATAGTTAGGCTACGTCTAATTGGTGAACTGGGGGGTAACAAGGTAACAGTCAATTTACAAATAGTGCTATGAAAAAATAAACAATAAATAAAGTTGTTTGCGGTAAAAATAGGGTTAATACTCCTAATAACTAAACATGTTTTATATTAACATCTAAAGAGCTAGATATCTGAAATCTGGTACTTATTAATCTTAAGTTATATTTTTCAAAAACACTTAAATTTCGATTACTGTAGGGGTAGAATGGGGCGATTACAAAAATTAATTGAGGGAGAATATAACAATTTTAACAAAGATGGACGGACAAAAGGGGGACTGGATGCGCATCTAAACATGAAAACAGTGATAGATTTGGACGAAATTCATTTCGAGGTGGATTTTTAGGTCAGGAAATTCAGATCTTATGTTTTGATTTATAAGACAATTGTCGTATATGATATTCATTTTACTAGCGAATTTCCATAGGAAAAATGAGATATTGCAGTGGTCCTTATGGTAATACCCACGGTCGGGGTAGCAAATGAGCACCGATCATGGTCCCAGAACACGTTTTGGTGTGTCATTAAAAATCATATATTTTGGTTGTCTACGTCCCTCGGACGAGTTCCTTAGCCAAAAAAATCCAACAATCGGAAGCACGTTTTTTGGCCGGAAGTAACAATTTTTTTAGATTTTTCCTACTAAAATGTATTTGTGTTTGAGTTTTTTCTGCAAATATAAATGTAGGATGTTATTCTGCACGTTTAATTTTTTTACGCGACCTTATAGCTCGCTTGTTTCCCCCAAAATCGATCAAAACGTAAAATACCATAGAAGTACCCGGTTAAAAGCCATGTGGTGGATTCTAAAGTGGGGTTGGCGTGCGAAGCACGCAATGTTTTGTGTGTTGAAGTTATTCCCAATATTCGGAATGGCGTGTGAAGCACGCAATGCATTGTGCATTGAAGATACTCCCAATACGGAGGTTGGCGTGCGAAGCACGCGATGCTTTGTGTATTGAAGATACTCCCAATATGCGGAATGGCGTGCGAAGTACGCAATGTTTTGTGTGTTGAAGATACTCCCAATACGGGGGTTGGCGTGCGAAGCACGCAATGCTTTGGATATTGAAGATACTCCCAACATGCGGAATAGCGTGCGAACCATTTTGCAGCTATTCAGCACTTTTAGGTCAGCTAGACCTATTTCCCAAATTGTTGGTTGAAACCCTAAAACATAGGTCTATACACTTAATTTTGGAAATTTGCTCAACTAGCGGTTCAGCTGCGTGGTCGAATTATTAACTTTTTGTTATTTGTGGCGAAAGCCGCGGGTATCTGATAGTTCACTATAAATGTTAAAGAGTCATGTATTTGTTTATTACGATTTAACTCAAAAACTGTTTACCTTTTTTAAACTCTACTGACGTATGAGTGCTTTCGATAGACTGGCTATTGAGTTTTTTCTTCAGATTATTTTTCCAAACAGCGGTTTACAACAATACATTTGTGATACTGACATTACAGAAGCGTTAAATTACACTGCTGTTAACCAGTAAACACTATTATTACCAAAAAGTGGATGATATAAATTATTATGTTATTTATATTCAATGCATGCAATTTATAGGCAGTACGTTGCTTTGAGGTTATATATAATAAACGGTACCAGGAACTGGCACATACTTTCTCACACACACATTTAAATTACTAAACAGATTCACTGTGACTTGTAGGGTGGGTTAGGAGAGTTTTTTTTTATTAATGTTGGAGATTAACTAATAAATATTATTATTATTATCTAAAGAGAAAACTATTCTATCGATTTCGAAAAAAATTGCACCAAACACATCAATTAGGTCTTTATAGATACACGTAAAAAGGTTTTGAATTTTTTTGAAAAACAACCCTCTTTATGGCCAAAAAACCCCCAAAAATCTGTTATTGTTATTATTATTAGCTAAACGAGAATTTTTAGAAAGATTCGGGTTTTTGTATATGGTAGGGCACATTAAAGGCTACAAATAAGCCAAATTTTATCAAAATCGTTAGAGCCGTTTTTTTATAAAAAAATAATAACTGATTTTTTGGGGGTTTTTGGCCAAAAAGGGGGTTGTTTTTCAAAATTGTTCAAAACCCTTTTTCGTGCATCTATACAGGCGTACTGGACATGTCTGGTGCAAATTTGGTTGAAATCGATCGAATAGTTTTCTCTCTAGCTTTGTATACTTTTATTAAAGTAGGCGATTAACTAATAAATATTATTATTATTAGCTAGAGAGAAAACTATTCGATCGATTTCGAACAAATTTGCA
>JAGFPH010002360.1:48186-58560 GCA_018207615.1 Philaenus spumarius | reverse complement strand
GGGCGTGACACGCGATCTATACTTATAAATAAAATTAAACTGTCTGTGATTTTGAAATAAATCATTTTTCTAAGCTCATATGGTCATTCACACATTACCAAATCCAAAACATGCATTTTTTTAAATTTGTTGTCTGTATTTGTGTTTTTACGGGCTAATCTCTGGAATGGCTGAACCAATTTTGACGAAACTTTCATTTGCATACATATAGAATTTTTTAGAGACTAACCTAGGCTACTTTTTATCCTGGAAATATTTATGGTTCCTAGTTAAAATAAACGGTACCAGGAACTGGCACATACTTTCTCACAAACATATATAAATTATTAAACAGATCCACTGTGACTTCATAATTGTAGGTGGGATAGGAGAGGTGATATTGAAGTAGGAGATTAACTAATAAATATTATTATTATTATTAGCTAGTGAGAAAACTATTCGATCGATTTCGAACGAAATTGCACCAAACACGTCAATTAGGCCTGTATAGATGTACGAAAAAGATTTTTGAAATTTTTTGAAAAACTACCATCAAAAATCAGTTATTATTATTACTATTAACTAAACAAGCATTTTTAGAAAGATACTGTTTTCCACATATGGTAGGGTACATTAAGGGCTACAAATAAGCCAAATTTGATCAAAACCGTTAAAGCCGTTTTTTAATAAAAAAATAATAACTGATTTTTTTGGGGTTTTTTGGCCAAAAAAGGGGTTGTTTTCAAACATTTTCAAAACCCTTTTTCGTGCATTTATATAGGCCTAATTGACATGTTTGGTGCAAATTTGATTGAAATCAATCTAATAGTTTTCGCTCTAGCTTTGTATACATAGGTCTACAGACATACATACAGACAGACATTTTGTAAAAACCACTTTTTTGGACTCAGGGGGTCCCAAAACTGATATTTATACAAAAATCTCAACATCGATTTTGTTTGCTACCACTATACTTTCTATGTACTATACTTTGTGGACGGATGGAAATGGTCATTGTCTATTTCGATGATATCTGTCTTGCATTGTGTATAGGACAGTGCTACCCTCATCCCCCAACCACGATCCAAGTGCCTCTGTCCTAATGAATCGTAATTGCCATACTACCACAGTATACAATAATCTGTTTGTATTTGCCTTCGTACGAGTCGCAGCGGGGGTTGGCGAGCGAAGCGAGCACGGAGTGGAATCCGTTAGTTATAAATAAAACAACTGATTTGGATCAAAAGCTTAATACTTTGACAAGATCGTCTGCGTTTTAATTTACTGTATACGCTGGTTTATTTGTTAAAAATACATACAAACAGCGAGCAATCATGTGAAATGTACGCATATATGTTAAATACATCTAAAAACCTAAGTTATGAATAAATAAACGGTATCAGTTAACTGACAAAAACTTTCTCCCAACTTACTATAGTCAAAATAATATTGTTTTTAATCATTTTATTCACTACTTTTTAGAACAAAACAAAAAAATAATATTCTACCTACGTCAATCGTATAAAAAAATTATTGTCCCAGGCGGGATTCGATCGCGCGACCTTTGAATTACTGGCCGTGATCGCTACCATGGTGCTACCCCGTGCGGCCGCCGCCGCGATGCTAGATTGACAACATAAACTTGTTTATTTTTAAACATTTCCCCATAGTTATAAAACGCCGAAGTTTTGATAAAAGCGGGTGGTGTCATTTTGTTTGGCATCTTAAGCACTATAAATACTGAAAATTTGATCAAAATCGTTAGAGCCGTTTTTGAGAAATTTGCATTTTTGTCGTTTTTTATTGGTTTTTAGGGGTAAATTACCCTTAAAAATTAAAAATTCCAAAAAATGAAAAAAACGCCTGGAGATATTAGGGTTTAGTACCTACATACCAAATTTCATGAAAATCGGACCAATAGTGTCCTCTCTGGTCGTGTATACATACAGACAGACTGACAGACAGACACCACTCTAAAAACCCTTTTTTGGGTTCAGGGAGCACCAAAACAAAAAAATCCACTAAAAATGTTTTTGGGTTCAGGGAGCACCAACACAGATAATTGCACTAAACAACTTTTTGGGGTTCTGGGAGCACCAAAACAGATAATTCAACTGAAAATTCAAATTCGAACATTTTTACGAAAACAATACTTTCTCCATATACTACGTATAGGGTGGAGAAAGTAAAAACTAGCAGAAAACCGGTTTTTTAGTGTGTGTTGTTGCGTAGCTATTAACTTGGCCTAAAAAGAATACATGAATCGATTTGGACTAAACTCACTGTCCGTTTTTGGGCCATGGAACGCGGCTCTAAAATGTTTTTTTTTTTTATTGCGTGTAATGGCAAGGCACAATATTTTCCCGATAGTCCTTTTTTATTTATTTAACCTCATCTGTGAGCGAGACCGCGGGTACCAGCTCTAGTCTGTAAATGTTAAGACTGAGATAACAATTAAAAGTGTTTATAATTTCGTAATTTTCAATGCACATTGAGGGAATGGAGAAACAGAGTCTTTGAAAATAAACTTTACGGACGGCATACATTACCTTCAGTTTAGGCGGAGTTGCTTGGAAAATTTTCAAAAAAAATCGGCTTACCTGGAACAAACATTAAACTCGATTAGTTCAGTTGACATAATATTAGTAAACAAACCAGATTAAATATAAACGCAAGTACAGTGCCCACTATGACCACGGAGTTTGAAAAACTAATATTAATGTTTAATACCAGGACGAAGCAGTACCATACAGTCTTCTTCAACATAACTTATCTTTCATATAATTATGAAGATAATCTGTTTTAATTCGTAGGATATCGTTCTTAAACATCTAAATTATTATTCGTAGGTGACAAAAATTGTAATTTATACATCGGACAAACGGGACGGGCATTTAAAACTAGATTTCGCGAACATATCCCTAGAAAATCGCAGTTAACACAAAAATCTAAGTTTGCCGAGCACCTCGTAAAAAATTGCCACAACGTTGCAGATATCAATACCTACATGGATATTCTACACAAATGCCGGAAGTCTCCTTTTATGTCAAGTTTGGAGGAAATGCACATATACAATGCATTTAAATACGACGCCGACAACACCCTCAACGAGAAATTAAAATATAGTTCTAACGTGTTGTTCAACACCATTAACCACATAAATACACCAAGCCCGGGGAATAAGATAAGCAGCGAGCAAGTGGGGGTAGGGTAGAGGTAGCAATCACGTGGAGGTTAGTTTCGTACGACTACTGTAGTTGGCCAGCATGCTTGAAGTGTGTCGTGTGTTTTATGTTTTTATTTATTGACGTTAGACATGTGTTATTTTATTTAGTGTTAGGTGTACTTTTTGTTGTTTGTGTTTTTATTTCTTATGATCTGAACCCAAAAAAGTGTTTTTTGTTGTTGTTTTTTTGTGATGTCTGCCCGTGTGTCTGTTATGATGTGTACAGAGCTGGAGACCATACCAACTGTCCGATGTTGATGAAATTTAGTATGTAGGTGTAGTTCTGGAATATCTCCAGGTGTTTTTTCAAATTTTTGATTTTTAAGGGGTCTTACCCCCCAAAAATGGCAAAAAAAACTAGAAAAATCCAAATTTATCAAAAACGGCTTTAACGATTTTGACAATGTACCCTACCATATGAAAAAAAACGCATCTTTCTAAAAATTATCGTTTAGGCAATAATAATAATAACTGGTTGTTGGGGGTTTTGGCCAGAAAGGAAAATAACCACCTCCTATGCTACTCTTGGGAAGGTATAAAGTTTCAACTGGGAGAAAGTATGTGGCAGTTATCTGGTGCCGTTTATTATTAAAGATACCTGCTCATAAACAAGACGAAAATCATAATTTTCAGTCGTGCCGCTTGATAGCAGTAAAACATCGGGGCGAATTTTGTTACCTACTATACATTGGAGCTTTCTGCAAATTTAAATGTCGTGCGCACATGGCAGAAATTGAAAATAAGACCGGCATTGGTAAAAACGAAAGTGAATACAAGAGAACTAGTCACGCAAGAGAGCTTTACCAATATCATATGCCAGCCTTCCGCTTCCTGAATTCGACGCTTTTACTCGAGTGGTATCGCACACCCGTCTCTGAGAAATTTGACTGCGATAAGCAGTGATCCTGTAAATTTTTCCTTTTTCTTTTAAGGTATGGTACCTTAGAAATATTTATTACTTCAACCAAAATAACCTCTAATTTACTTATTTAATCCCGATGTGGACAACCAAAACGTGTAATGGCGAACAAATGAATAGAATCAATTTTGTGGCACATTTTGTCAGCTTTAATTTTGTATTTATTTATTCTTTTCATCACTTTTTCTGTGAATTATTCCAGTGGAATATGTGACCTGTCATAACTTACATTGTTATATAAATAAAAGTACAAAATAATAAAACATACATAATAATATACACAAAATCACACATAAATTTACATAAAAATTAGATAAAAAAAACATAGTTAATACAGTTTATATCTTTATATATAATACGTGAAGCCGTTTTTTGAAACACAACTCCTCCCTTATTTCTGGACCAATTTTAATGTTTGAGGTTTCAAAAAATTCGTCTCATTTCGTAGTTTTGCAATTAGGTTTTAGATGTCAAAAATTCTTATCCTTAATGACGTGAGCTAATCTCAATGGTCAGGTTTTCCCCATAAGATTAACATGGAAAATATTTAAAAACCATTTCTATACAAAACAGCTGTTTATAATAAGAAGCAAACTAATCCAGCTGATTTCGTGTATGTAAATAACGATGATTACAGTATTCAGAAGGTTATAAAAACATTTTAATACAAAACAGCTGTTTATAATAAGGAACTAACTAATACAGCTGCTTTGTGGAAGTAAATATTAATTTTGATAATGGAGGAAATGAATTATTTATTAAAATTATAAAATTTACTAACTAATTTGTTTTGAACATTTAACATGATTTACCATCTTAGTTTTGAGGTTATTATTTATAACTTTTTTGTTAGGTTTTTGATTAAGTGTAGACCTGAGCCTTACTGGTTCTTTTAACCTTTATTATTACTGCTGTTATAAAATATAAAAAATAATTTGATTTGAACATGTAACATTATTTACCATCTTAGTTTTGAGGCTATTATTAATCCTACACTTTTATTATAAATAAAACATAACATATGTTTTTAGAAGGTCGCACCGGGGGTTGGCGTGCAGAGCACGCAGGGGTCTCCCCTAGTTATATATAATTGTTGAATATAAGATTTTAAAAACAAATAAGGACTTCCTGACACCTGCAGACTGATCTTATCGCTAAGACGCATAGTTTTCGAGATATAAGTGAAAACCCGAAAAATAACTTTCTACACGCTCCCCTAAACCCACTCACCTGCTAGGAGTGGGGACTTTTATTGTGCTTACCTTCTAACTAGCCCAAACAAAGTCCCAAAGACAAAAAATTGTATTCCTTCCGTTCCCCTCTACAACCTTCCGTTGACTGGAGCTCCAATTACATCCACTTTAGATACTAGCAGAGATCATGAATAATAAATAGATCTTGCATCCATACGGCAGCAGTGTGGCGAAAATTAGGTTGTCTGGAAAATAGTGCATGTTCACGCCGCGAGGTAGCGCTAGGGAGAAATCATTGGTAGCATTGGTGTTTCACACAGCTTCCGTCGTTTCCCCAATAGATAGCGCCACTATCTTCGAATTTCCAGTGGAACGAAATATTGCATTGGATCGGAGTTCTATTAGGTTATCCAAATACAATGATACTAGTGATGAAATATACTATTATTCGACATTTTATGACAGCCGAATGCTATTCTGCTATATTGCTGGTGATTTTATCATCTATGTTTGTATATGAGGTAAAACATCACTCTGAGTTCTAAAAGTAAACTCAGACGAATACATTGCAGAAATTAAAAATAATCTGTGTTTTGAAGTTAAGTGTTTTTATGAAATACATTTACAGTTCCTGGTGTCTGGATCGATGTACAGAGTCATAATTACGTGTAGGGCATAACGTCGAATTCGGGGGTTGGGTTTGAATGCATCGCCCAAATGTTTGAACGATATCTGTAGTTGGAAATGATGAGTTATTATCCAGTCATGATGGTAAATACTGTGCAAGTTATGGAAATGGAAAGTTAAGTGTAATACTCTGAATATTATTTGCATAGGTCAATCCGGCAGAACTGCAAAACCCTAAATTAAAGAAAATAAACTGGGTGTTTCAGAACTCTCCGCAATACGTTAACGTACTGTTTCTGTGTGAAAGACCATTCAAACTGTCAGTTTAAAAATGTCGGAAAGTCCATAGCTTACACACAACTTCCATTTTGTTTTTTTGATTTGAATGTTTTTATCTCAAAAGCAGATTGATATATTAAGTTTAAATCTCTCTCTCTCTCTCCCTATATATGTATATATAGGATCTCATTGGGACCTACCTATACACATAATCATGTTACCTTTTCTTTATAACAAAGGTATAGGATTAATAATAACCACAAAGCTAATATGGTAAATAATGTTAAATGTTTAAATCAAATTATTTCGTATATTTTATAACAGCAGTTATAATAAAGGTTAAAAGAACCAGCAAGGCTCAGGTCTACACTATAGTAAAAACCTAACCTAAAAGTTAGAAATACAAATAGTAATTGCTTCAAAGTTTAAAATCAGCTGTTAATGGAAATATTGGAGCAAATAGCTGTTTTATCTGTCATTTAATTCAATTGGTTGCTGCGGTAATAAATGTAAATGCATGTGTTGATTCATCAGTCTAGGCCTAACCTACGATTTTTTCCGACTAAATTTACAAATATTGAAATAAAAAATATTTTTATCAAAATGAATTTTAGCCTATGTTACTCAGGGATAGTGTAACTTTTTATGAGCAAAAATATTTGTTAAATCAGTTCAGAAGTTCCAGAGATTACCCCCTAGGCCCTACAAACAAACAAACAAACAAATTTTACTTTTTTATAATATTAGTATCACTATAGAAGTGGATTTTTGACTGAATGACTGACTGAAAGTAGAATCAACGAAAATCAAAAACTACTTAAGACATAAACACGGAAAAGTATATTCTTATGGGGTCATAGATGCACATTAAGAAAGGATTATGAAAAAATTTCATTTTAAAGAACATTCTAGAACATTCTAAAACGTTTTCGCACCTTATGGAACATTCAAAAACATTCTGAGAACATACTGGAGGCTTCTAGACCATTCTAGAACCTTCGGGAATATTATATAACATTCTGAAACATTCCACAACATTCTGGGAAAACTGGAGGATTCTAGAACATTCTTTTACGTTATCGAACCTTCTGGAAGATTCTATAACATTCTGGAACATTCCACAACATTCAGGGAAAATACTGGAGGCTTCTAGAATATTCTATAACGTTATCGAACCTTCTGGAATATTATATAACATTCTGGAACATTCCACAACATGCAGGGAAAATACTGGAGGCTTCTAGAACATTATATAACGTTATTGAACCTTCTGGAAGATGCTATAACATTATGGAACATTCCCCAACATTCTGGGTACATACTGGAGGCTTCTAGAACATTATATAACGTTTTCGCACCTTATGGAACATTCCACAACATTCTAAGAACATACTGGAGGCTTATAGAACATTATCGAACCTTCTGGAATATTCCACAACATTCTGGGAAAATACTGAAGGCTTCTAGAACATTATATAACGTTATCGAATCTTTTGGAAGATTCTATAACATTCTGGAACATTTCGCAATATTCTGGGAACATACTTGTGGCTTCTAGAACATTCTATAACGCTTTCACACCTTATGGAACATTCCACAACATTCTGAGAACATACTGGAGGCTTCTAGAACATTCTCGAACCTTCTAGAATATTCCACAAAATCTGGGAACCTGCTGGAGGATTCTAAAACATTCTGACCAGTCTCGTTCACTTCGACACTCGATTCCCAGCTGCTGCACCTACTTTTGACCGCAAAAAGTCCATTGGTGCGCTTTTGATACCCATATTTCCGAACCCAACCCTTGCAGTTCCGAACCGCAACCTTCTCTGTTTTTGAAGGTTACCATAAAGTACAACCCAAATGGTGCTATAGGATGGGTTGATGACCTTGCATTTATTATATATATTGAAACAACAGAGGCGTTAAAATGATTATTTATCCGCAAAACCAACAAAGAAGACATCAATTTTATAGTCAACATTGATTTTACGTTTGACGTTGACTTTCGAGGTTTTATATCGTAGATTTTAATATTTGTTTGTATAAAAGATAAAACTCCTTTCTATGATTTCAAAAGTAAACACTCACAGATGAATAAATTACAGGAATTATAAATAATCTGTGTTTCGGCGTAAATAAAGCGGCTGACTGGATCGATGCATATTATCTGTAACATTACTCCAACGTGAGTGGGTTTATGATTCATGTCCATCCGAAATTAGAATCTGAATAATCGTTTCTATGTTCCGTACCATTATAGGATGACTCGTCTTTATGTTTGTCTGCCCATACTCTGTAGATTTTCCTCCGAAACGGATAAAAGTATCACAACGAAATTTGGTGTAATAATCAGAAATATAAATACATTTTACTATTAGATTTAAACTGGCATAAATTACAGACAATAAAACAAACTATTAAGTTACTGGAAACTACGACTCCTTGTCTAAGACGATTCCCCAGATGTTTTATTTGTTTTATAAACAACCCAGTAAATTTACACCAGACGTTTGGCTTACACTGTAATCGTGTTTGTTTGAATACGTTAACATAATATTTCTTTAAACTTAAACTGTGTCTATGGTTTTGCAAGACAGTGTTTAAACCTCAAATACAGTATGCTGCGCTGGTGTGGTGGGCAAGAACTCTTACTAAGCGTAGATTGACGAGTCAGCAAAGGTTGGCCTGTCTATGCATCTCGGGGGATTTTAGAAGCGCATCTATAATGGCTACATACGTAATGTTAGTAATCGTTCCGATGGATCTCAATATCGCGATATTCAGAACGCAGGAAGTAATTTGAGAAGCGATTAAATAAGTAAAAATGCCTTATGGACCTTATCATAGATGCCTAGAAGAGGTAGGATATTGACAGAGACTGGTCACCTATACGTAGCAGTATTGTTACGAAGTAGACTGGAAGTATTTTGGAAAAGTGTTTGGGCGAGACGAGGATCCTAGGAAGTCAGAGGCTTTCAGAGTGAAGACGCTGGTGTCAATGATAGAGCAGGTTTTCCCGTGAGTTGTGCCAGCCTAGGTGGACGTAGGGCAAGGAAGCTGAACTGACCGACAGAAACTGCCAGGACAGAGTAAATGTGAGCGCACAGTTTGGAAATATTAAAGGGACAATTGTTTCATATCAACTTTGGGTTAGGATTAGTTTCTCTGGGTTAAACTATTGGGAAAGTTATTTAATTTTAAATGAATTCATATTTGGTGAGTAGACATTTGAACTCAGTTTTAAGGGCGTGAGATTTAGAATATAGTATACTAGCTGACCCGTGTTCGTGTAGTATATTTCGCAAGTTCGGAGTAGGCCTACATTTACCTGATTTAACACGTTGATTTAATTCAGTTAATTAAGTTTATTTATTTACATTGGTTTATAAATAACAGTTTCCCTATACAATCTTACAGTGTAAACAATCTAACTAACAGCTGTCATGCTAGTTAAACAGATGGTTAGTAGATGGAGCCTTTCATTAGGAACATACAGAGTATAATATAAAAGTTTTTTAAATCAATTTTTGTTATTAAAACATGAATTTTAAGCTGTTTGTCTATTTTTCCCGTGTAGTGGTTAAGGAAAGCTTTAAAATGATGCCTCATTCATGTAATTTGATGATGTATTAAGGAAGTTATGGCGTACCGACAAAAAAATAGTCTTGAGAAATAATATATGCGATAGTAGTTATCACACATTGTGTGGAATTAAATGTATGTAGTACAGCAGAATGAAATAGATGTTTATTTATACTCGAATATATGATATCTATACTTATAAAAGCCAAATACCATTGACTCATTGACTCATCACAGTTTCTCCAAAACCACGAGGCCTACAAACATTAAATTTGGCACTAATACTCTTAATAAGCTCTAGACGCGCACTAAAAAAGGGTTTCCGAAAATTCGAAATTTTAGGGGATTTTGGGGGGTCAAAGTTACTAAATCATGATTTATCAGAACCTACCGAACGGATTGGAATGAAATTTGGTATGTAGCTTCCTCTAGGGCCATAGATGATCGCTAAGAAAGGGTTTTTAAAAATTCCAAATTTTAGGGGATTTTGGAGGGTCAAAGTTACTAAATCATGATTTATCAAAACCTACCGAACGGATTGGAATGAAATTTGGTATGTAGCTTCC
>JAGFPH010002360.1:32079-48086 GCA_018207615.1 Philaenus spumarius | reverse complement strand
GGTCAAAAGTTACAAAATCACGATTTTTCTAAAACCATCGAACGGGTTGGAATGAAATTTGGTACGTAGCTTCCCCTAGGGCCATAGGTGCTCGCTAAGAAAGTTTTTCAAAAAATTCGAAATTTTAGTGGAGGTTTGGGGGTCGAAGTTACTACAAAAAAACCATCGAACGGATTGGAATGAAATTTGGTATGTAGCTCCTCTAGGGCCCTAGGTACTCGTTAAGAAACGGTTTTAAAAAATTTGAAATTTTAGGGGGGTTTGGGGGGTCAAAATTACTAAAAAGAAACACCGAACGGATTGGAATGAAATGTATTATGTAACTTCCTCTAGGTCCCTAGGTGCTCACTAAGAAAGAGTTTTTTTTTTTAAATCTAAATTTTAGAGGGATTTGGGGGGGGGGTAATGCTACTAAAAATCCCCATAAGATATACATAGTGTAATATATTTATTGATATAATATATTTTTTGTTAATATACATTTAACTTTGATTTGTCAATCCGTGAAAAGCCGGGTCGGGCCAGCTAGTATGTTTAACCTGTCACTAAATTAGATCCAAGACAGTTGTGCCATTACTCAGGAAATATCACTTTGTGATAATACGTTACTTTTTTTATCAAATACTGACCACACAAAATGCATAGAATAGTATAGGAGTTCAGATTATTGATACGTAGGCTATGCATGTTCGATCATCTAATAATCTTATCTTCTAAAGCGAGAGATAATTGTTTGTCTGCTAAATGGATCTGGAATCTCCGTCTAAGGATTTTTCATTTTTTTATTTTATATGGGGCTTTTGGCCACGAGAAATCGATTGGAAATGGTCACCAGTCTGGGAAAATTCGTTTTCTACGTCTTTTTATTAAATTAAAAAGTGAAATTTGTCCATTTTAAACAATACAAAGCACAGCTGATGCAAATGTTTTCAATGCCATTACAATAATCATCTGCTTTCTTTTAAACTGTATATTTTATTAGAGGTAAGCCTAAATGTTGTATCTATTTATAGTTACCATGGCAACGAATACTTCTGCTAAATAAACATACCCTTTATTTAGTTGTTTAATGTTATAGGCCTAACCTAAATTAACTGTTTGTATATTTTTAAATGTTCAATCATTATTGAAATCATAGCCCTGCTTATAATCGAGCTTTAGCTCGGTCTCCTGGTACTAATAATAATTCGATCACGCAGTTTAACATGTGAGTTGAGTGAATTTATAAAATTAAGTTTGTATTAATTAGGGTTTCAACCAACTATTTGGGAATCTGATCAGTAAGGCGCTTAATAGCAGCCAGCGTGTACAAAATATATGTGGAATTTGTTTGCACCTCAGCCTCCAGCCCGGGCTCACGCGCTGCTTCGTTCCGCTCGCAGCGGAAACACTCGCTTTGCGAGTTTGCACCTCTGCGTTGCGGCCTTGGATTATGGATTACTTCACTTCGCTCGCAGGGGATAAAAGTGCTTATTATGGTACTTTTATGGTATTTTACGTTTTGACCGATTTTAAGAGCACTAGATGGGCTATAAAGTCGGCGTCGTGTAAAAACTAAATGTGCAGAATAACCTCCTGTATTTATTTGTTTACGTAAAACCCTAAAACAGTTTAATTCTAGTACGAAAAATCTCGAAACATGTTATTATATGGTCAAAAAACGAGCTTCCTGTTGTTGGATTTGTTTTGCTAACGAACTCGTCTGAGCGACTTAGTGTACCAAAATTAAGACCAAATCTGATGTAAAATCTGGTGGTTAGAGTACAAGCACGTGTATACAGAGTGTCCCACGAGAGAAGATTAAGATTTTATTAGGTTTTTCAACTAATGAAAATAAGAAAATGTTTAACAAACATAGGTCCGGAAATGCTTAGTGTACGAATTACCCACAATGTTTGGAACGAAATTCCGTAACGCGAGTTGCGGTAGAAGTTAACAAACAGAAAATGTAATGAGTAATGAAAAAAATTGTTATTATTTGGTTGCTGCTATGGCAATGATAAATATATAATTCGAGTAACGAAAAAGCGTTATCAAATTGGTCGCTAGGGCAATGAATGTACCTACATACATTCAAGAAACATATGTTTTGGTTAACCAATTCAAATTGAGACGGTCGGTTACGTCCGTCGTGGTTCAGATATTACCGTCAAGCGCTGAAATACATTCAATAAACATAAAATGTTGGACCATCAGTCTAGGCCTAACTTAAGATTATTGTATGTATGTTGACGTTAAGACAGGTAAGACAAATTAAACACACACAATAATTTTAGGTCATTCCTAGACGGATGAGCCAACATTTTATGTTTATTGAATGTATTTACAATGAATGGACATTTAACTGTGTTTACCATCTTAGCTTTGATGTTATAATTAATTCTACACCTTTATTATAATAACATTAAACGTATGGAAACAGTAAACATTTGTATAAAAAACAGTCTAATAATAAACGGCAATTGAGAGATTAAAATTAGATGTGGGTGTTGCCGTTAAAGCTGGTAAAAGAATTGAAGAAAAGGCGTAATGAACTTCGACGGGGGTCACACGACCGCACAAATTTACTGAACACTTAATATTTTTGGAACATATTTGCTACGTAACATTTTACCATGGTACGAAAATACAAAACGTTCTTTTGTTGCTTTAAAAATGGCGTCAATTTAAAATGTTGAATATCAAATATATTTAAAACCGAAAAAAACATCTGTGGACCATATACGGTGCTCATTTACTACTATCGGTCTTAATTCTCACCACAAGAGTCACTGCAGTTGCTCATCTTTCCTATGGAAATTCATTAATAACAACATGAATCTACTGTAACGATAAACGGTTCTGTACGAGAGTTTAAGAGTCCTAAACTACACCACCTTCTTGCATCACAATTACAATCCTGTTTTCATCTTTGTAATCATTAAGATAACCCTTTGTTGCCCGACGGTACTTTTAAGTACCACCCAATTCAACTGTCTTTATAAAAAGTAACAGTGGCTTTATCTACAAGTTGAGGCCTGGAGGTACTTTAGAGTACCATTGCAGTTCTGTAAAACATCAGGTCTACACCTAGTTTCAACAAATGCCACCAGGAAGCAGGACTTGCTTAGCTAGTACTTGCTTTCAATTGTCAATTTATATGGTGTGATTTCCCCAATTTTTAAAACATGTTCTAGTCTTTCATTTGTCAGTATTTTGTACTAAAATGGTAGCATATTGCATTAAATTAATTACTTAACTGAATAAGAACTGATCTAAGTTGTTTTTATAAACCTCTCACACATACAACTTATATAGATTCAAACTTAAGAGCAACCAAGTAAACTTCGTATGACCACTCCTAGATGGTGCTAATAAACTATCTTTTACTTTACTATTGCTTTACACGTAATATTTATACCGATAGTAAAGTAACTGAAGTTTTGTTAATTTGTCAGTTTTCTTTAATCAAGCCGTAGCCTAGTGGATAACGTTGCGTCTTCCTAATCAGAAGATGCTGAGTTCGAATCTAGGCTAGGGAGACCGGATATCATCATATCTGTGGTAGAAGGGCGGAAGTAAAGCAAACGGTGGTTGGCTCGTTTCCAAGCTGACTAGATATCTGGTCTCCGGCTGGGGCTGTTTTGCATAATTTTACTAAGTATATTTATATATGTATATATATATTATATTTACTAAAAAAAGAGAAAAAAAGTTTTTTACTAAACAACCTTAGTTAATCACAAGAATAAAGAAATATATAGTTTTTTCACATTTTATCACTTCTTGGTCCTCAAAGAGTTAAATCTAATAATTACAATATTGGTTGGACAACTTTTGACATAATTTTTTAATACAACGATCCAACCACACCAAACTGACATAAAAGCTATAATTTTCAACCAAATGAAATTACATTAATTAAAGAACTCAACTAGTGGTGTTTGACAAAACTAGCAAGTCGGACTGTTTAGTTCAAAATGCAATAAAACTAAAAGAAACCAAGAACTAGGTTAATGCGAGAACTTTGCTCATCCCGTCCTGTTTAATTTAAAATGAACACAACTCGGACAACTTATTTACTTTCGTCGCCATTTATCATTTTCTTTGTCTCTATTTTCTTTATCTTTTGACAACTTGAACAATGCTTCTGTCTGTCTTCAGGTCCGGTGGTACACATCGATCAACACGATAGGCTGCCGGAATAGTCGCAGCCACTTGGGAGCGTTTTAATCAGGATTCCGTACCGATATAAGAGCAAAAGTTAGTCAGCTGACAGTACGTAAAAGTCAGTTCTATCCAGACGTATAATGCAATTTTCAGTATAGTGTTCAAAAAATATCTGATATCTCTGGTTTTCGTAAAGATATAATTATTTTTAATTTGTAATAGTCTACCTGCTTACTCGCTTCCTCAGCAAGGGTTAATTTCTTTAACGTTTGACACGCAGCTCAAAATCGCTTGGAGTTTTAATTAAAAAATTAAGTAAGACTTACTCGGTCACGAATTTGCATTACATAGCTCATGTTTTATGCAGGAATCTTTCTGATAACTTACGTATGTTTAACAACTTCAAACTGCAGACATTTAAGAAAAATATTACCAATTTCTGACTGAGAATGTCGCTGTATACATTTACAGGTAGCAAATTTATTTACCCTCGTTTATTGTCATACCCTATCTCCCTCACTAAATATTGTAAGTACTCAGTGTGTTGATGCAGTATTAATTTGTTGACCCTGGTTGTTCTGGTCCGATAATGACTTGAATTCCTCCGTTTGCCACTTCCCACTCAACCTATATTATTTAAATTTCTAAAGTATACTAGGCCTAAAATGTGTGGATATTTCAGGTGCGACTCGTGCCCACGCACAGGCTAATGCCTATGTGGGCACATTTCCTTGTATTTAAAAATATGTACAGTATGTTTTGTACTGTTATTATAAGGAAATAAAATTAATTGAATTGAATTTAAATTACAAGTGAAAAAACATGGACCGAGACTGGGATTTGAACCCAGGTCCTTTACGATTCCGTGGTAACGCTCTACCGACTGAGCTACCCTGATCACTCCAGATATTGATGTAAAAATAATGATAAATAACACCACTGTAGGCTGCAAAAAGAATTAAGATTGTTTTCAATGTCGCTACGCGAGGAATTCAGTCTATTGGTTCAATAAATGCAGTAAAACCGTACAAGTGAGATAACATCGACGAATATATTGAGTGATCAGGATAGCTCAGTTGGTAGATTGTTACCACGGAATGGTAAAGGTCCCTGGTTCAAATCCCGGTCTTGGCCCATGTTTTTTCACTTGTAATTTAATTAAAGATATAAACATTGGAACAGACAGTATTTTGTAGAAATTGACATCCACTGTCTAAACGGTGAGTCAAAGGTTTGGTGCCGTACACAGAATGAAGTCCGTAATGTGTCTTCAAATTCGGGTAAAAGTACACAATGAAATCTGACATACTTAACGCATATAAACGTGTAAGTTTTAACAATCAGAATAACAAATTTTGTTCTACAAAACAGGAATGGGTTTTGGCGCCAGAAAAATTTAGGCCTATTTGACCAGTTTGAAATACTACATTACCGTATCACGTTTCACCTCTTTTCTATGAAAAATCTCTGTACTATAATCAACCGTCGTTCTTGTGAAAATATCATAGAATACAATGATCTGTTTGCCTTTGCTCACCACGAGTTGCCTCGGGTTAGTGAGAGATGAGAGAAGGTATATGATTATTCATAATCACAACGATTAGATGATAAAAATAATATTAATACAGGTTAAAAATAATCAGCATGACTTATTAATACTCCATTACTAAAACCTAAGTAAACATTAGAACTAAGGACAGTTTAAAAATATGAATCAGCTGTTAATGGAAATGAGAAATAGCTTGGATTGAAGGTTGAGGTATTCGAATAAATAGCACATTGCTGTAACACTGAACATTTTCAATCAGAAGTGCTATTTACTTTAAACGGATAAATATTATAAGCTAGTGAGCCCGGCAATTCTTCGCTTTTTCTTGATTTAATTTTAAGTGCAATTATTCCTTTTCATCCCTTTGGCTTAAGGTATCCAATTGAAAATGTTTTTATATCAATTAATAATAATATATATTTTAGTTTTATAGTTTGTATGAATTTAGTACAATATATTTTTACCTCATTTAAATATATTTGTGGCCATATTCTCAAAAGAATCCAAGTACTAACTAAAACCTCGTTTATCCGAAATTCGTTTCTCCGACAGTTCGGTTTATCCGGACAAAATTTAAAAAACAAATTTTTGTTTAATACTGTAAATATTTTGCTATACAGCAATTGAGCTCGTCACCACAACTCCCGTTGATTCAAAGTCATAACATCTTGTTTTGTAAGAAATACAACACAATGCAATAAATGTACAGTAATAACATCAGCTGACATTGTAATTCAGGCCTAATAATGGTAAAAAACCGTCAAAATCGGTTTATCCGAAATTTCGTTTATCCGTAAAAGGTCTGGTCCCGTCAATTTCGGATAAACGAGGTTTCGTGTGTGTAAATTGTGAAATTTTAGTGAAATCAGTTGAGCAGCGTTTGATAATATAGAATAAGCAAGTGTATGGATTATTATTCAATTTTAAGGGTAGTTAGTACATTCGATCCCTTTGACTTAAGTAATCAAATTTTAAATAGTTTTTTAGACAAATTAAAAATAATATTACATAATTTTAACTTTATAGATTGTAGTTAGATAGTTTAAATTATATTTATTGTATAGGGGTAGCAAGCCCTTTTAGAAACCTTATAATGTTGAAATTGTAACGTCTAAACACCCCTGGCAAAGATATGGATAAAATGTAAAATAGATCGAATAGTTTTTGAGTCTACAGATTACAAAAAAACAAACAAAAACAAAGCAGCAACCATTCATTTTTACTTTCTCCACCCTATACGTAGTATATAGAGAAAGTATTGTTTTCGTAAAAACGTTCGAATTTGAATTTTCAGTTGAATTATCTGTTTTGGTGCTCCCAGAACCCCAAAAAATTGTTTAGTGCAATTATCTGTGTTGGTGCTCCCTGAACCCAAAAATATTTTTAGTGGAATTTTTTGTTTTGGTGCCCCTGAACCCAAAAAAGTGTTTTTAACGTGGTGTCTGTCTGTCAGTGTGTCAGTATGTATACACGACCAGAGGGGACACTATTGGTCCGATTTTCATGAAATTTGGTATGTAGGTACTAAACCCTAATATCTCCAGGCGTTTTTTTCATTTTTTGGAATTTTTAATTTTTAAGGGTAATTTACCCCTAAAAACCAATAAAAAACGACAAAAATGCAAATTTCTCAAAAACGGCTCTAACGATTTTGATCAAATTTTCAGTATTTATAGTGCTTAAGATGCCAAACAAAATGACACCATCCGCTTTTATCAAAACTTCGGCGTTTCATAATTATGGGGAAATGTTAAAAAATAAACAAGTTTATGTTGTCAATCTAGCATCACGGCAACGGCCGCAAGGGATAGCACAACGGTAGAGAAGACGGCCAGTAATTCAAAGGTCGCGCGATCGAATCCCGCCTGGGACAATAACTTTTTTATACAATTGACGTAGGTAGAATATTATTTTTTTGTTTTGTTCTAAAAAGTAGTAAATAAAATGATTAAAAACAATATTATTTTGACTACAGTAAGTTGGGAGAAAGTTTGTGTCAGTTAACTGATACCGGTTATTATATATAGAGATGGTTGAATAGCATTTTTTTTAAAACTATGCTTAAACTTTATTTAAAAGTATTTTTTAATTTCTGTTTTTAACACCAACTTCATGCACATCCTTTCAATCAACTCCTATAAAAACGGGTAGCATATAATATAACAGCTGATTTCACCCATCAGCTAATTTGTAATACTTAAACAAACCCAGTGTAGCTTATAGTTTGGTAACCCCAGTTTATAAACTGTATATAAATACAACCTTTTATTATCATCAATATATTTGTCTATACAAATTTAAAGAAGATGTACCTATTCGTTTAACAGCTGATTTCACCAATCATCTGTAATCTGCAATACCTAAACAAACCCAGTGTAGATTATAGTTTGGAGTTATGTTTACAACTAACTTCAATCGTTTTAATTTCTTGTGAAGTAGATTTTTTAAATATGAGCTAAAGAACTAATACATGCTATAATATACGTCACAACATTTGTTTTTATTTTATAAACTATATATAAATACAACCTTTTAACATCAATTTATGTTTTTATAGAAATTAAAAGAAAATATATCTATTTGTTTAACTTCGGAAATATTCGTACATCCAAACAGTTGATCTAAACACTTAACAAACCCAGTGTAGATTATTGTTTGGGGTTATGTTTACAACTAACTTCAATCGTTATAATTTCTTGTGAAGTTGATTTTTTTAAATATAAATTATAGAACTAATGTATGCTATAATATACGTTATAATATTTGCTTTGAGATTATAAACCGTATATAAATATAACCTTTTATCATCAATATATTTGTTTATACAAATTTAAAGAAGATATATATTCGTTTAACTTCGAAAACATTCGTACATCTTCGTATAACACATAAACATATTCGATTATTAATTTCTTTAGCTGTGATATTAATAAGTTCTAAATAATTTGATCTAGCAATATTAAATATAATGCAATTAAAAGATATTAAAGTATTTTTATCTTTCTTTAAATATATAATAACGTAGACTGTGTAAATAAACATATTTAACAAACAGGCCTACAGTTTTATAATCCTTATTATTGTACACATTTACCGAGATAAAAATCCCCGTCAGTATAGTTATGTAGGCCTAGGTAAGTATTCCTTAATGTTGTTTTTAATAGTTTGTTTTTAAATGAAGTATTTCTGATGCGTATACAATTAATCAGCCTGTGATTTGTCACGGGGGGTTACTAGTTGTAATATAATAGTATAATCCACAGCGTCTATATTTTAGTTACCAGTTCCAATTATATTTGTAGGTTTCAGTTCCACCAACTGTTATGTGGAAACCGAATAGTATTATTTCCAAACAGTTAGCGTAATTTTCTACCCGAGCGTTCATTTCTTCAAACATCGCTATTTATTTTCACCTACTTCGATATTCCGATAAAAACGTGACGGGTCGAAAATTTCGTCGGATCCTGTATCCCAGTCGTAACGTTCTGGTAGGTTCCTGTATGCAAGAGCAAGAGAAACAGGCTTCAGTATAATCAATACAAGCAGGGTTGGAGCGGGGGGAGGGTTAGGGGTAGCATCTACCCTCCACAGTCACTTTTCATCTAAACCTAGCCACGCTCTGTCGTTCATAAACATCTTCATCCCTAACTGGACCGACAATCGATCTACTTGGAAGCATAAATAACACCACAGCTGGGATGCAAAGAGGATGGAGTTTACACGTTCCGGTGCAAAGGAGTTTAAAATATTAGGCGATTTGCGGTAACGGACTGTAGTAGGCCGTGGCAGTTAAAAGTATAATGTTTAGTTACGATCGGATTGGACTATTTGTATTGACACAGATTCGGTTCATGTTGGAAGCGAAAATAACGACACAGATGGGATACAAAGAGGATCAAGTTCAGCGATTTCTGTGCGAAGAAGTTAAAACTATTGAGTGATTTGTGGTAACAGACTATAAGTAGGCCGTGACAGATAAAAGCATGTGTTTAGATACGATTGAGCTATTTACATTAACACCGATTCGATAAATAATTTTAAGATTGGAAGCAAGAATAATATATGGTACAGTGAAAATATCAATCTACATAGGGCTAAACAGATTCACTGTGACTTCATAATAATTGTAGGTGGGGTAGGAGAGGTGGTTTATTAAAGTAGGAGATTAACTAATCAATATTTTTATTATTATCTAGAGAGAAAACTATTCGATCGATTTCGAACAAATTTGCACCAAACACGTCAATTGGGGCTGTATAGATGCAAGAAAAGTTTTGAAAAACAACCCCCTTTATGGCCAAAAAAACCCCCAAAAAATCAGTTATTATTATTATTAGCTAAACGAGAATTTGTAGAAAGATGGAGTTGCTTGCATATGGTAGGGTAAATTAAAAGCTACAAATAAACCAAACTTGACGAAAGTCGCTAGAGCCACTTTTTTATAACAAAAAATAATAACTGATTTTCTGGGGGTTTTTTTTGCCAAAAAAGGGGTTGTTTTTCAAAAATTTTCAAAACAGTTTTTCGTGCTTCTATACAGGCCTACTTGACATGTCTGGTTCAATTTTTTTTTAAATCGATCGAATAGTTTTCGCTCTAGCTTTGTATACATACAGACAGACATTTTTAGAAAAACACTTTTTTGGACTCAGGGGGTCCCAAAACGGACATTTCCACAAATATCTCAACATCGATTTTTTGCGATCACTATACTTTCTCTATACTATTGTATAGTGAGAAAGTAAAATCAATAAATCGAAGTTACTAATAACATTTGAAATTACAAATTTTATTGATTCTGGGCGCAATATAAATCGAATACAAGTCCGAAATCATCCAGGGCGTATCATTCTCAAGGTATGATTGCAAACGAAAACCAAGAGTTTGGCGATTCACTAGAAGTGGACGTTAGTTGAGTCTTCAAGGTGGAAAATTGAAAGATGCATGGCAAATATTAAATAATTCGACCACGAAGCTGAACCGCTGACGTGAGTTGAGCAAATTTCCAAAATTAAGTTTATAGGCATGTTTTAGGGTTTCAACCAACAATTTGGGAAATAGGTTTATTCACGACGGTGCTGAATAGCTGCAAAATGGTTCGCACGCTCATTCCGCATATTGGGAGTATCTTCAATACACAAAGCATTGCGTGCTTCGCACGCCATTCCACTTATTGGGAATATCTTCGATACACATTGCATTGCGTGCTTCGCACGCCAACCCCCGTTTTGGGAGTATCTTCAATATACAATGCATCGCATGCTCCGCACGCGCCAAGCTCACGGTAAAATCCACCACATGACTTTGAACCGGGTACTTTTATGGTATTTTACGTTTTGATCAATTTTGGGGGAACCAAGCGAGCTATAAGGTCGCGTAAAAAAAAACAAAATGTGCAGAATAACATCCTACATTTACATTTGTAGAAAAAACTTTTTTTTAATTAGTTTTTGTTTAAACTTGAAAAAAAATCATTCTTGTAGGAAAAATCTAAAAAATAGTTACTTCCGGTCAAAAAACGTGCTTCCGGTTGTTGGACTTTTTTGGTTAACGCGAACCCTTCCGAGCGACGTAGACAGCCAACATGTGTACCAAATTTGATCCAAATCGGACCTTAAATGCGACCGCTAGAGTGCGAACACATATATACATAATATATGATTTTTAATGACACCCCAATACGTGTTCTGGGGACCATGATCGGTGCTCATTTACTACTCCCGCCCTTGGGTCTTACCATAAGGGCCATTGCAATAGCTCATTTTTTCCTATGGAAATTCGCTAATAATTGTTTTGCTAAAATATGACTTCTATTTTTACCCGACAAAAAAAAGTATTTTTCTTTTTGCTTAATGTTTTTAAACTAGTTAGTTTAATGCAAACCTAAGGAACATCTTTTTCATTTTTTTCTACTGTAGCAGTGTGGCGAGCACCTTTAACCTGTCAGCCACTCTTATAATAGCAATAAGTAATTCGAACACGAAGCTGAACAGCTGTCGTAGGTTTAGCGAATTTAAAAAATTAAATTTATGTGTTTTAGGGATTCAACCAACAATTTGGGAAACTGGTTTTCTCAAGAACGCGCGGAATGAGTGTACGAAATATTTTACTGTAGTAGAATTTCTTTGCACCTAAGCCTCCAGCTTCGACTCACTCGCCGCTTCATTCCACTCCCAGCGGAAAAACTTAAGAGTCTGCACTTCGACCTTGCGTTCTCGATTTATAGACTGTTTCGCTTCGCTCGCAGCGTACAAACTCGGACGACTCCCTCGGATCAGAAGATGACCTCTCGGCAAAACCTCCCACTTGTAATGGGTACTTTTATGGTATTTTACGTTTCGATCGTTTTTAGGGGAACCAAGAGAGCTATAAGGTCGTGTAATAAAAAAATGTCATTCCAGTTTGAAATATCAAAAAAAATTTGGGTCTGCGCCGGACCAGACAGTGGAAGCTATACTTCTTTGGCCATCCAATGGTATAGACAGGTAGACCTACTATTGATTGATTTAATATATTTTGGGAAAAACTAGTCGTAACTTAGACTAGTTAGACTTATAAAAACACTAACCAACACTGAAGGCATATTTTAAAATTAATATCCCATTTTTTCCTTCTTTGTCACATACGCTTATGAATACTATCGTTGCATCTGCTTGGTTGGTCACAGTTAGTCTGGGGACCATGATTAGTACTCACTTACTACACGCAACAAAATGAATGAGCTCCCAAAGTTTCTCCATATAGTCGTGAATCACCCTGCATATAAAATGTTTAATGACTGCCGAAAACGTGTTCAGGGGACCATGATCAGTGCTCACTTACTACACGCAACAAAATTAATATTGCATTGTCATCGGTCCTTGATAAGTGTGCAAAGTTTCAAATCAATCCGACGTTTTGAAGGGGGTGAACATCATGTCGTGTTCTAGGGACCATGATCAGTGCTCACTTACTACACCCAACAAAATTAATATTGCATTTCTAAAGGTCCTTGATAAGTGTGCAAAGTTTGAAATCAATCCGACGTTTTGAAGTATAGGAAAGTATACGAATATACGAAGAAAGGTATAAAAAGGCACTTTCCGGATTTTACTGCTAACGCGTGACGCGGTTTCTCGACCGACACCCCATCCCGATTACAACGAACGCAAAGAAGTATAACTTCAAAATGTTTATTGTTAGTTTTTTGGCTAACGAACTCGTCCAAGCGACTTAGACATCCAACGTGTGTACCAAATGTGGACCAAATTGGCATAAAATGCGTCCATTAGAGTGCGAGCACATATATACATATACAATTTTTAAAACAAAAATTTTCGAGAAAATAAATCGCATGTCTACACGCGTTCATGAAAAAGCGCACAAAATGTATTTGACGAAGGTACTTCAGAGCCTTAAATACTTACACGAAATAAAAGCCTTCCATTGTTGTGTCTAGTACCCGAAGTCTGGCAACACTGTAAAAGCACGTGACTTATAACCTTATTGTAACACGGAGAATAATTTAATCCTCTTACAGTGCAATTAGTTGCAGCGATAATGCGCGGGTTTGATTTGAAAATAAATCCGTTTTCCTGACGAAATCCAGCTTTGCAAGGTTTACGAGGGGGGAGGGAGCGGGAAAACAATTAAAACTGTAATTTCCTTGACGGAGTATCATTTCAAGTGTGTACTCGAAAATACTTGAATCTACTCTTCTTGAAAAGTACTGCCTCTAACCTCTCCCCCTCCGCTCTCTTCGTCACGGTTACAATTAGCTGTCGTAATACTTGTGAAGGCCGTGGCTGTGAAAACTTGAATATTCGGATCGATATGGCAGCGAGAAATACGGGTCGTTTCTATTGAACGGAGGCTGTATAGCAGTTGAGGATGCTTTAAACTTGCATTCTCCGTAAACGATATTTAATTAGTCTTTTCGTTTGAGTAACAATTTAAAATATCGATTATTTAGACAGAAAACATTGTTAGAACACTTACAGGATACAGAGTGTCCTTTTTTAACGGGCCACCATTGGTATCTTGTAAACTATAAATCTGACAGCAATCTTTAAATGGAGAACCTGTCCTTGTTTTTTGATAAATTAAAAATGACGTAGGTAAAATATTTGTAAATAGCGATCGACTTTAGAATTTATTATTGCAAACCCTGTATTTATGTTAAGAGCGTTTTCATTGGTTCAAAACGTTTCCACACAAAAACAGCTTCCTCTCGGTTGGTGTGTTTGTGTAACAAAGTTCCTTAACGCGGGTTGCAGTAGGAGTTAACAAATAGAAAATGTAATGAGTAACGAAAACCAGTGTTATTATTTGGTTGCTATGGCAATGGCAAATATAAAATACGAGTAACGAAAAAAGCGTTATCAAATTGGTAGCTATGGCAATTAATGAAAATACATTCAAGAAACATGTGTTTTGGTTAATCAATTTAAATTAAGAGACGGTCTGTTCTGTCCGGCGTAGTTCATATATTATCAAGCGCTGAAATACATTCAATAAACATAAAATTTTGATTAAATTACAAGTGAAAAAACATGGACCAAGACCGGGATTTGAACCCAGGGCCTTTGCCTTCCCGAGGCAACACTCTACCACTGAGCTATCCTGATCCTCCAGATATTGGTCGTTGTTATCTCACTTGTACGGTTTTACTGCATTTATGAATTAATTATTACAAATTAAAAATAATAAAATGTTGGTTCATCAGTCTAGGCCTAACCTAAAATTATTATATGTATTATGTTGCCTTTAAGACAGGTAAAATAAATTAAACACGCACAATAATTTTAGGTTAGGCCTAGACGGATGAACCAACATTTTATGTTTATTGAATGTATTTACAATGAATGGACATAACTGTGTTTCCCATCTTAGCTTTGATGTTATAATAATTAATTCTACACCTTTATTATAATAGCATTAAACGAATGGAAACAGTAAATATTTGTATAAAAAACAATCTAATAATAAACGGCAATTTAAAGATTAAAATTGTGTGAGTATGTTGCCGTTAAGGCTGGTAAAAGAATTAAAGAAAAGGCGCGATGAACTTCGACGGAGGTTGCACGACCGCACAAATTTACTTAAACACTTAATATTTTTTGAAATAGAAAAGGTATTGACCTAAAGTGTTGTAAACATATTTGCTACGTAACATTTTACCATGGTTCGAAAATACAAAACGTACTTTTGTCGCTTTAAAAATGGCGTTCATTTAAAATGTTGAATATCAAATACATTTAAAACCGAAAAAAAATCCGGATTGATGTTTATTAGCATTTTTTCTTCTTATTTTAAGACGTAGAAACGCCTTCTAAAATCTTCCCTTTCCTCGAGACACCCTTTATATATAACAAAACATGTTCTGGGGGCTATGATCGGTGCTCATTCCCTACTCTCGACCTCATTCTCACCACAAGAGTCATTGCAGTAGCTCATCTTTCCTATGGAAATTCGTTAATAACAACATGAATCTACTGTAACGATAAAAGGTACTGTACGAGAGTTTAAGGGTCCTAAACTATACCACCTTCTTGCATCACAATTACAATCCTGTTTTCATCTTTTTAATCATTAAGATAAATCTAATAGTTACAATATTGGTCAGACAACTTTTGTCATAATTTAATACGACGATCCAAGCAATTGAAACATTAAAATTGTGTGTGTATGTTGCCGTTAAGGCTGGTAAAAGAATTGATGAAAAGGCGTGATGAACTTCGTTCCTGACGTGGGTCCCACGATCGCTCACATTTACTATTTTTTAACTTTATACCCCTCTAACTTTTATTCAGTTAGTCGTATGAAAAAAACCCCCAAGACAAAAAAACTCTTAAAACAACTAGTAAAACCCATAATAGATACAGAGTGTTCCATAAGAAATTCCAAAGTTGGCCGCCATATTGGAAAGTATAGGTAGGCGATAATAACCGCTCATGTTTGTCGCCTTAAAAAAAAAATGGAATATGGCGGTCATTTAAAAATATTTCAGCAACTTTTTCCTAATTCTCAAAAACAACGAAAAGTTCCTTCATTAAAGTTTGTTTTGAGATTTATAGTTTACAGCTGCGAGCGAAACGAAGCTACACGTCGGCCATGGCTGGAGGCTGAGGTGCAAATTTTACCAATACATTTCGTACCCGTACACGTTCGTGCACACGGCCTTCGTGAGTAGATCAATTTCCCAAATAGTAGGTTGAAACCTTAAAACGTAAAAAATGTATTTCGGAAATTCGCTCAACTAACGTCAGCGGTTCAACTGTGTGTTCAAATTGTTTTAAATTAGCAACCCTTGTATCCGATTCGTTCTGTT
>JAGFPH010002359.1:187505-203310 GCA_018207615.1 Philaenus spumarius | reverse complement strand
ATGTTACCCTTGGCCTTGAATGCAAACAAACTAATTAATTCCTTTTATCGTTTTTTGTTACTGAAATTAATACTTACGGAATGTAATTAAATCTTGAAAACATAAACATTGTTGTCTATTTCGTGTCTGTAACTGAGAAATTAGTTTATTCCTCCAATCTGTATTCACTATCTCTCCACCCGCGGCCATGCTTGTCAAAACTGCGGAACTCTTTTACATTTCACATTCCGTCATTCCTCAACATCTACAAGCTAGCCAACATTCCAGTACAAATAAATTGTACACATCTAATCAACTGGCAATCATTACTTCGTAGTTCGTATATCGGTTCACCAATCCGATACACCAATATGTTGCAATGTTGCAAGAGGTAGGCCTAAAAATTTATGCCGGCAAAACAACATAATAATACTTTAACCTCACCTTTAAGTTGAACTTAACTTGTCTAAATAGCGCGCGAAAAACCACAACCTTTAAACCTAGAGCATTTCATTATAATTATTTTAATCTTGTTTTATAATTTATTATTATGTGAAGACCAAATTAATCTGGATAAAATCAACCAAAAACAAAAGAAAATTATTTTAAAAAGGCTGAATGTACTGTACGGTAATAACTAAATACAACTTTCATGTGATATAACTTTCATAAGTCCTAATAGGAAAAATTAATTGAATATTGAATTTAATTTTTTCTGACTTATAGCTAAAAGTTGTTTGATACTATACGAAAATTAATCAGAGTTTGTTAAAAAAAAGTAATTAATTCTTTTTAGTCTTTTTTTACTCATTCTCTTAGGCCCTATATTTTTCCGTATAAGACAATGTTATCTGTATAATAATCCACCGATTTTTATTACATACGGCTTTTTAGCGAATTTCCATAGGAAAGGTGAGCTATTGCAGTAATACAGTGACTCTTATGGTAAGACCTAATAATGTGGGGACTAGTAAATGAGCACCAGTCATGGTCACCAGAACAAGTTTTGGGGTGTAATTAAAAATGCTATGTGTTTATATATACTAGGGGAACCCCTGCGTGCTCCGCACGCCAACCCCGTTGAAACCTTCTATACACTTAATCATGTCATGTTTTCTTTATAATAAAGGTGTAGGATTAATAATAACCCCAAAGCTAAGATGGTAAATACCTATAATGTTAAATGTTCAAATCAAATTATTTCGCAGTTATCTTATCTTATCTTCTAAAGCGAGAGATAATTGTTTGTCTGCTAAATGGATCTGGAATCTCCGTCTAAGGATTTTTCATTTTTTCATTTTATATGGGGCTTTTGGCCACGAGAAATCGATTGGAAATGGTCTCCAGTCTGGGAAAATTCGTTTTCTACGTCTTTTTATTAAATTTAAAAGTGAAATTTGTCCATTTTAAACAATACAAAGCACAGCTGATGCAAATGTTTTCAATGCCATTACAATAATCATCTGCTTACTTTTAAACTGTATATTTTATTAGAGGTAAGCCTAATGTTGTATCTATTTATAGTTACCATGGCAACGAATACTTCTGCTAAATAAACATACCCTTTATTTAGTTGTTTAATGTTATAGGCCTAACCTAAACGATGTTCACGGAAATTTGCAATAATAGTTATTGACGTGAGCGAACTAGGCCCTAGGCCTAAATCGATATTGAAATATTAAACTTTAATTTAGGCCTGACTTATTTCTGAGGCATAGCGTTGAGATTATGGTTAATCCTTTAAACTGTATTTTTATTACAGGTAAGCCTAATGTTGTATATACACTTTATTTAGTTGTTTAATGTTATAGGCCTAACCTCAAAACTCAATAATCCAATATTTATTATTGAAATCATAGCCCTGCTTATAATCGAGCTTTAGCTCGGTCTCCTGGTACTAATGAAAAATAAAAGAATCAGTAAGGCTCAGGTCTACAATAGTAAAAACCTAACCTAAAAGTTAAAATACAAATCATTGCTTCAAAGTTTGTAATAATCTGTTAATGGAAATATTAGAGCAAACAGCTGTTTTATCTGTTATGTTATTCAATTGGTTGCTATGGTAATTAATGTAAATATATTTAAGAAATTATGTGTTGGTTCATTAGTCTAGACCTAACCTAAGAATTTTTCCGACTAAATTTACAAATATTGAAATAAAAAATATTTCTATCAAAATTAATTATAGGCTATGTTACTAAGGGATAGTGTGGCTTTTTATTAGTAAAACAATTTTTTCAATCGGTTCGAGAGATTACTTCCTAGGCCCTACATACAAACAAACAAATTTTCCCTCTTTATAATATTAGTGTATATATATGCACGAGTGATTGCATTCTTTCGGCCGCATTTTAAATCCGATTTGGTACACACATTGGTTTTCCAAGTCGCTTGTATGAGTTAGTTAACAAAAAAAATCCATCAACCGGAAACACATTTGTTTACAGAAAGTAATATTTTTTAGATGTTTCGTACTAGAATGAAACTTTTTTGGGGTTTTATCTAAAAGTAATAAATATAATAGATTATTCTGCACATTTTCTTTTTCTTTTATGACCTTATAGCCCGTCTGGTTACCCCAAAATCGATCACAACGTAAAATACAATAAAAGCACCCAGCTCAAATCCACGTGTTGGATTTTACTCAGGGGGCAACTTCTAATACGAGGCTGACGGCTTGGATGCTTGTCCACTGCGAGCGACGAGATGCAGAGTCCATAATCCGAGGCTACATGGTCGAGGGACAAACTCGCTAAATGGAGTCCATGATCCGAGGCCACAAGATCAAGGTGCAAACTCGCAAAGCGGAACGAAGAAAGCGTGAACCGAGGCATGCAGGCAGCTATTTAGACATATTTAAACTTAATTTTTACTTTCTCACTATACTATAGTATAGAGAAAGTATAGTGATCGCAAAAAAAATCGATGTTGAGATTTTTGTGGAAATATCCGTTTTGGGACCCCCTGAGTCCAAAAAAGTGGTTTTTACAAAATGTCTGTCTGTATGTATGTCTGTATGTATGTCTGTATGTATACAAAGCTAGAGAGAAAACTATTAGATCGATCTCATCCAAATTTGCACGAGACATGTCCAGTACGCCTGTATAGATGCACGAAGAAGGGTTTTAAACAATTTTGAAAAACAACCCCCTTTTTGGCCAAAAAACCCCCCAAAAAAATCAGTTATTATTTTTTTTATAAAAAAAACGGCTCTAACGATTTTGATAAAATTTGGCTTATTTGTAGCCTTTAATGTGCCCTACCATATACAAAAACCCGCATCTTTCTAAAAATTCTCGGTTAGCTAATAATAATAATAATAATAACTGATGTTTGGGGGTTTTTTGGCCATAAAGGAGGGGGTTGTTTTTCAAAATTTTTCAAAAACATTTTACTTGCATCTATAAAGACCTAATTGACGTGTTTTGTGCAAATTTGTTCGAAATCGATCGAATAGTTTTCTCTCTAACTAATAATACTGTAATAATATTTATTAGTTAATCTCCTACTTTAATAAAAGTATACAAAGCTAGAGAGAAAACTATTCGATCGATTTGAACCAAATTTGCACCAGACATGTCCAGTACGCCTGTATAGATGCACGAAAAAAGGTTTTGAACAATTTTGAAAAACAACCCCCTTTTTGGCCAAAAAACCCCAAAAAAATCAGTTATTATTTTTTTATTAAAAAACGGCTCTAACGATTTTGATAAAATTTGCCTTATTTGTAGCCTTTAATGTGCCCTACCAAATACAGAAACCCGCATCTTTCTAAAAATTCTCGTTTAGCTAATAATAATAATAATAGCTGTTTTTGGGGTTTTTTTTACCATAAAGCGGGTTGTTTTAAAAAAAAATTTCAAAACCATTTTACGTGCATCTATGAAGACCTAATTGACGTGTTTGGTGCAAATTTTTTCGAAATCGATCGAATAGTTTTCTCTCTAGATAATAATAATAATATTTATTAGTTAATCTCCAACTTCAATAAAAAAACTCTCCTACCCCACCCTACAAGTCACAGTGAATCTGTTTAGTAATTTAAATGTATTTGTGAGAAAGTATGTGCCAGTTCCTGGTACCGTTTATTTATTATCTTACGGCAGTGGTTCAGCTGCATGATCGAATTGTTTGTTCTTTATGAAGTTAAAGAAGGCAAAATTCCTATCAAAGTTTAAATTACAACCTTTTTATAAATCTAACGAGCGTGGCACAGCATCATATAACATCGGCAATATGTTTTTAATGGATTATAAAATAAATTATTAATCTTTTTTATATATATTCTCTTCTGTTGAAATGGTAGAAAAAATTGCGTAAAGATTACATTACTTTGTTGCAAAAGGGGGTTATAAATAATAATGCATAGTTACAATACTTCGCTTATGTGTTGTGATTATGATTATTCTGGAATACTCTTTCCTATTCCATTAATAAAATTGTGGTTATTTATTATTTAGCAGAAAATAATTTATGTCTATGGTCAATGTGGATATTTTATTCAAGACGGATGGAAGCCCCTGAAAACCTTCAACCGTTGTAGTTTGTTTACAGTTGAATGTTTCCTGTTGTAAATATCCTTGACAGGAATAAAACTGTATCTGAAGTTTAGTTAAAATTGATCTCCCTATAAAAGAATTATATCTGTTGTTGCATTTGCAACATAATTCTTTGAAGTTTATTTCCTTCAGCAATCTAAACTACCAAACAATGGTTTTTGGCACCCATTGAGCCATGAGAAGATGTGGAGACGTTGTGGAGTATACAACATTTAATTTGCTTTATTTGTTTTTTCTCAAAACGGAGAAATTTTTAAGTTTGCGGCAAATATTGGGCAAAAGAAAATGGTGTGGAAATTAGTGTTCGTAGACTATTCGGATAAGTAAGGATAAATAAGGACATTTCACTGATATTCTTTAACGACCCAGGCGCGTTAGCCGTTATAGTTTAGCACGGTAGACAGCGTTTTTGATTGTAGGCCTACACTACGCTTCAGTGAGTGTTTTGCAGGGGCGGACTGGCCCGCCGGCCAATGGGCCGATGCGCCTTCTTTGCACCCTCGTCCAAAAGTATTCTTTAAAATTCAAAGAATGAGCCGAGACACATTTCTAGAAAGCGAGAGGAAACACAAAGTAAAAATTTCGGGACAACATAAAGTACGGTGTGATCTGTAGTTGACACTGTCAACAAGCGATAGCAAAGCAGCTCATCTCTCGTACGTGTACCTACTACCGACTACCAAGTAGCACTCTGTGGTCTGTGCAACTTAAAAAAGCTAGCCGGTTCCCGCGCCTTTTTATGCCGAACCCGAATAAAAACTTCACAGCATCGGTGTCGTCTGTCGTGTCGTAAACTGTAGTAACGAAAACGTAAAACTTTAAAGTGTGTGAAGAATGTGAGCTGTAAATGATTGTGTCTCTTTTATTTTAAACTTAATTTGAGTCAAACGCTTCAATTTATTTGGATATTCATTACACAGGATACATGCACGTAAGTAGAATCGTAACATATTGAGATATGTTTCGTATTTATGTATCCTAACAATGTATTAACAGCCCGAAAAAATAAATTCACCCTAAAAAAATATAGCCTGAAGTTCTAACCTATAGTCTCTAATCCCAGTATGTTTCAAGCAAATATTCCCATTATGAACTATATATATTCAGATTGTTGAAAAAGTCTGGAACCGGTTTAATATTTCGTATATAAAGATAATTTTAAGGTAGATGTGATTGAGAAACCTACTCTAAGTAAAAATACTATTTTATAAAGCTTTCAAAAAATTTATCCGCCATTTTGGATCCGATATTTTGAATGTAACTTGGTTTTTTTAAATGGGTAGGTGATCATATGTGATACATCATTTCGATGTAGAATTTCAAGAGAAAACCAACGGTAAAATTAGCACATCCATATCTTTAACCGATTAAAAAAGGCGACCAAAAAACAAGGAATTTGTGTTTTCCGATTTTGACCCATTTTGCTGTACTATTTTTTTTAATACTAATTACTATTCTTTTTGGATTTAGAATTTAAATAAGCTTTCAAACCATATGCCACACAACGATATTTGGGAGCATTTAAAATATTTGTGTATCAGCCATTTTGATTTTTTCAAAATTGATTTCAAGTGTTTCAACCAAATATCGTTGTGTGGCATATCGTTTGAAAGCTTATTTCATTCTAAATCCAAAAATAATAGTATTTTTTTTTTTAAGTACAGCAAAATGGGGCAAAATCGGAAAACACGGTTTCGTTGTTTTTTGGTCGCCATTTTTAATCGGTTAAAGATATGGATGTGAAAATTTGATGGTTGGTTTTCTCTTGAAATTCTACATCGAAATGATGTATCACATATGATTACCTTCCTATTTAAAAAAAAACAAAGTTATATTCAAAATGGCGGATCCAAGATGGCGGATAATTTTTTTGAAATCTTAATAAGATAGTATTTTTACATAGAGTAGTTCTTCAATCACATCTACCTTAAATTTTTTTTCATATATGAAATATTAAACCGGCTCCAGACTTTTTCAACACCCTGTATTTATATATTCTAACAATTAATTGACATAATTCAAGGCCCGGAAAAAGAAATACGAATTAGTACCTTACTTTAAAAGTCATCATCTGATGAAGAACTAGTGTCACTTTCTGACGGTTCATCACACGTTACTAGAGATTTACTTTCAACGATGTATAGCCGTCCAATTGCCTTATCTTACCTTATCTTGTTTACTATTCCGGATCTTCAAACGTGCCTATTTCTCTATTTCAGTAAAGTCTTTGGGAAAACTTCGTAACGAGTTTGAATTTGAAGATGTCAAGAAGGCTGCTAACAGATTTGTGTCTTTCATGACTGCTTCCATCAAGAAAAAAGTAGATGAAGACCCCTCTTTAGATGCAGACAAATTGTGCATTGAGACAGAATTGAAAAATAAATAATGCAAACCGCCAAGAGAGTATATGGTGATTGTGACACAAATGAAGATGCTTTTGTCAACTCAACTGAAGAAGACTAATTCAGGATAAAAGTGTATTGTGTCATTGAACTCGAGCTTTTCAGATAAAAAATACTTCGGCCTATATTCGACCCTAGAAGATTGCCAAATTTAAAAAAAAGATTATTATTATAAATTTAACTTCACAACGTGAGGCAAAGACAAAATAGAATACTAGACTAAATACTATAGCCTAATAGTAATATCTAATTGTTTTATATAGGAAGAGTTTTGAATAATATCTATATCTTGAAATAATAAGTTATAATAAAAGCATAAAATGATACAATAAATATTAATTCTGTATATTAAGGTAATAAAAATAACGAATTAGAAGTCAATGTATTACGCATGCACGTGAACGTGCATCGTCCACAATGGGAATAGGGCTACTGAGTAGTGTTGTGAGGGGGGGGGCAGTTGTTTGCAGAATGACCTTGGCAGGCTCTCAGGCCTCTCGGCTATGCGCTATAAGCAGTAGTAGTCGAACTCAAAATGTCTGGATGTCAATAATACAACACTTTCACTACGATTAATGGGAGATTTTTAACACAGTAGAAACAACAGATTATCTCCTAATTTCTTGAGGGGGAATCGTTAAATCTTCATATTTTATATTGATTTTAATCAGGAACATATGAAAACTCCCCCCTCCCCAAACTGTGAAAAACCCCCAAAAATTAATTCCCCCCAAAATTCTGATGGCTCAACTTGCGCCATCAAACCCTTCTGTGAGCACCCCTCATACTCACTTTTTTTTTCTTCGCTTTTAGTGGAGTTGTGCATTTTGAATTCTGGTTTCAAGGTCAAAAGAACCATCAGTAATACAAAGACATTTTGAAAAGATTGAAGTCCATGGTAGTGGCACTCATGGTTAATCTCCTTGCCAACTCATGAGTTTTCTGCCAAAAATCAGATGATTGAAGAACAAAAGGTAATATAAACAAATAAAAAAACATTTACGTAATTTTTATTTGAGTAGAATCCAGTTACAAAATATAGTATACAAAACCTAACTTAATTCTTAGACTATTCAATTCGCTTCATCACAGACTACGGTACAACTATTTACATACAGATTCACAGCCTCTTAAACCTTTAGCTTGTAATAAATACAGTCATCCTGAATATTTAGAAACCCTTTAATATCTCTTAAACTCTTGTTCAATAAAACTTCCACAATTTATTTCTACATGTGGTAGAATCATTTGAAGAAACTATTGATTGACTTTTAGTTATCCAATGATCAAAATAAAAATTCACTTGTCTGAATCATCTGCTGACGCAAACATCTAGAAATATGTGTGAAATTTTACAGTTTGTATTAAAAGTTGTTTATTTTTGTAAAATGTTGGTACAAAAGAAAACGACTATCCCGGTTCGTAAAAATTATGTTATATACTGCAGTTTGAATAAAGAAACATTTCTGAAACAAATTTCACCCTTCAAAAGGACTGATAATTTTTTTCTCGGTCTTTCAAGAATTTTATGTATATTATAGTATTTTAAATACTTATTCTACTCTTACAAATATCAACCTTGCCAGGATTGAATAGTGAATGCCTAGAAGACTGGATGAATCCAACACTATCCACTTTGAGTAAAATATTGTTATCTCTTCAGACTGTTCATCGACTCTCCGAAGTCGCAAGTAAGATCGGAGCCTAAATAAGGATCACCTACAATTTTTGATTCAATCAACTGTATAGACTTATTGGAGAAGAGAAGTAAATAAGGATGTTCATTCCATTTTCCTCCAACTGGTAACATTATACTTAATAATCCTGAGGACTGCATATTTTTTGATAATTTTAGTTGAAACCCTTGGAAAATACCTGAAAAACAATAGAATAGATAAGGTTGAATTCGCTACACAATGGTTGAGTCAAGAATTGTAAAATTAAAAACTTTGCAACCAAATTGACATACTTTTCATAATTCACTTTTGACGATGAAAAGTTAAAAGATATTTTTCAAGCTATACCTACAATTAAGCAGTTTCATTAATAAATGAATTATAAATAAATAAACAATCTGAATTAGGTATAATTACCCTTTATAATTTTCAATCAGTTTATTAATTAGAATTTACTTACTTTAAAAGAAACAATGAATTTTTAAGGTTTTTCAAAAGCGCATAGAACAAAAACTCTTGTTTGTATGGTGATGGTAGAGGAGGAGGAGGAGAAATGTGCCAATTGTTATGTTATTTGTGTAGAAAAATGTTCTTGGGCCGGCATTGGTTCCATTAGAAAAATGCTAATTGTTTAAATATAGGAACTTATCAATAATAAACTTTGAATAAGTTGATTCAGCCCAGAGGAGATGAAAAATACACTGTAGCATAAACAAGTAGTTCTTTATACCCGTAAACAATTTGCAGAGTTGAACGTGTAATACATGGAACATGTAAAAATAAATTAAACTTAGAATAAGGCTCATTTTACATGCAGCATATCAAAACTTTGAACAGCCATAACTTTTTTCAGGATCATCCATTTTTTATTTTTATTATGTCGTTGTGTTTGTTTCATCAAGACCTTTAAAATGATATGCATAACAACCCATGCTTACATTTAAGATTTTTCACCGACTCCTGACGGGCCGTCCCTCAGAGGAGGTGAAAAATCAGCCATATTCTAAAAAAGTAATTTTTTATACCCATAAACAATTTGCAAAGTTTCAATTGTGTAAGTGGAACCTGGAAAAAGATATTGGGTTGTTCCGGGACTTTTTGCCACCCCTGTATAATATGCTAACATTCAATACTTTGCTTGAAAGTTTTCTCATAGATAAATCTGTATTTAACATGTTAACTTTATCTTACAAAATGAATTAGTTACCTTGATGTTGGTACACTTGCAAGGTTGTAGAATTTTCTATAAAAGCCAACCAGATTGTGTCTTGTATCGTGAACCAGTTAAGCTGAGAAGGCCTTCTTGCTAGAAGTTTGTCGTACAAAACACCATTCGATCTATAAATCTAGAAAATATGTCAACAAAAATTACTGAATATATTTTACAAAGGATTTAGTACTATAGGTTTTAAAATGTAAAGACAAAATGTGTTCAAATATACAGCAAAAATGTAAACCGTGCGGTACGTATAACAAGCAAGCAAATCAGTTGAGACACTTTTTTCAACTAAAACTGCACTATTTCGTAAGAAAGAAATTTCTTTTTACAAATCCCAAAAAGAAGGCATATTTTGTGTCATTTCTGAAAATTTTCAAAAATAAACATAGGATTACATCATTTTAAAAGTAAACATTAAAAAAAGATTTGACTTCCCCTAGTAAAATTTCAAGATGGCAACACCAAGCATTTGAAGTTTTAAATTTTGTATTATTATTTATTATTTTATTGTGGTTTTATTTTTAGAACTCAAAATTTTACCAAATATTGCTGATGGTATTAATCTATTAAACAAATGCACAACTAGGGCGTTAATGCAAAACTTAAAATTGTTGGGTAAATAAAAAACCAGAAATAAATTTTAAATGACATATAGGTTGAGTTAGATACCGGTATCAGAGTGATTGGCTTTTAAACCTGAATATTTTTCTATTCAAACTTAGGATATATCTCCAACCAATTCAAATTGACATGTAAACAGATTTATTTATACATTTTGTATGGCTCTTATTTTTTTAATAAAATGAAAGTGAATGGGTAAAATAAATAAATTTACATTAGTTAATATATTAATGAAAAACCAAAATTAAAATCAATACTGTACATAATCATTGACTTAAAGTTTTAAAAGAAATAATGTTGACTTATTTTTGCATGTTGTTTTTTACATTCGTAACACTGATTTTAATTCTGTGTTTAAAAAAAATCATTACAATTAATTGGTAATATATTTATTTTCTCCATGCTTTGTTTAAGCCAACAAATATTACTGTTTTGGGAGCTATCACCTTATTTCACAGTCCCTAAAATCAATAAAATAATAATAATCTACACCATTTATTTATAACACCTATTTTACTACAGACCTGTCTATATATCACATGAAATATATGCTAGGTAGGGTGACAGAGAGACTGAAGGTGTTAGTCCAATCAGTTAAAGTTGGAACTTACCAATACAGTATGCATAAGTTTGAACCTAGTTAGTGGCTATCAATTTACCAGTGCTGTACGCTGCTCCCTACATATTCTTAGTCTAATTGGTTTAACCCTACAACTGTCAATGTTAATGTTTTGCAAAGCCAAGTCATTTCTGTGCGTTTGCAAGTATATTTTCAAAAATTAGCCAAATATAGTAATTGTATAACAATCCAAAAGTGTTCTGTACCTTTTTTGTAGAGAAAGGTTAAAAAAATCCATATATGTAATTAAAAAATGTATTGATGTAAAATTGTAAACGTTATTAGCTCAAGAAGAAAAAAATGTTCGGTAACAAAAGGAAAAAGTTCAACTTTAGGCCTACATAACAAGTAGTAAACATTTTTTGTAATTTTTTCGTAAACGTAAAAAAGTTTTGTAATTTAGTTATAAAAAGAATTGTATATAAACATTTATCAATTTCAAATTTCTTATTTTGAAAACACTAGTTTTTATGTTCCAAATACACGATTGCTAAAAAAACGCCTAGTTTGAAACGTAATTTACTAATATATGCTTTGCCCCAAAACGAAATATTATTATAACAAAGTGTAGAGAATAAATCAAAGAATTGAACTGTATACTTGTATATTACCTTATCATAAAAGTGTTTTACTTGGAATCAATTGAATTACAAAAGTGAGATGAAACAAGTGAAACCTCGTGCAGACAAAGGAAATTCAAAAAATGACCATTGAAGACAATGGAAACAGCCTTGTTTTGCAAACTCAAGCGGTAGTATGAATTCTGTGCAAATATGAACTTTCAACTGCTGTTTGAATAACACCTAAAAAGTTAAATATAGTTTGCTTTACACCAAATGAAAGATTGAACTTTGGTCTATAAATAGATATCAAAAAGTCTATTGAAATAATTCAAATTGTAAAAGATATCTCGAACGCAAAATATGTTGTTTTATTGGTTGAAATCTGCTCAATTGCAAAGGTTTACAGACAAATCCATATCTTTGGAACTATTTGTCCGATTTTTGATTGGATGGCTGTTTCAGATAGGTAAAAGTGTGATGAATCCTTCAGTATACAGATATAACTCAGAAAAATAACGGGCGGGCTGTAAGGAGAAACATAGAAACGGGAATTAAAGGTAGTTTCGGCGCATTAAAATTCGCGCGACATTGATTTTTAGAAAACTCAAAAACTGCAACGATGATTACGTATGTAAATATACGTTTTAAAAAAAAATTGTAAATGCAAAAATTAAAGTTTAGATCATTTCCTTTCCAACGGTTTTTGATTTATTGCGATTGGATGATTTTTAGTGGGTAAAATATTCAAGTTAAGTTGAGCTGTCACAGACTACACAATTCACTACAGCAGGGTGTTGAGACCACTCAATTTGAGTGGTCTAACAGTTAGAGGGTTAAAGTGAAGACATTAATAACAACAAAATTTTTGTTATGGTTATTGTTATTGATTAGAAGGTTAGTTAGGTATAGGTATGCAGTGGATCCGCAATAATGCAAACTAATTGGGACGAGAAATGGTTCAGATTATCAAATCATTTGGATTATCAAGTCTAGTAGGTACATAAATATAGCTAATAATACATTACAAATTAATTGTAATCAAATTGGGTCTAGAAATAATAATAGGCCTACAATATAAAGGACAGTACATTAAATGACAAAGAAAATCTTTCATTTAATCCTTTGGAAATCTTTCAGAGCTTTGGAGAAATATCGGAATTGGATGTCCAGAAAAACATTCTGAAAAGTACGGTATATAATGTTTACAATATTTTGATTTGTTTTACATAAAACTATGGAAAAAGGTATATATTAATCAAAAAGTATTCAAAGATGTGCAATTTAAGAAAAGAAAACTGAAAAAATATTTGAACAATTTGAGTTAGATAAAAATAATTTATGTTTTATTGAAGTGGATTAACTGCTTAGATTCTAAATAGATGACGATAGTGACAATGCTACCGAGGGAAATCCAATTAAGATATATAAAAAAAATTGATATAAATTACTATTCTCCTTCCTGCATATTTAGCTAATTAGAATCAAATTCATGTTTTATGCTTTGTAATTTTGTATTGTACAGATTTTAAATATTAGAACCTACTATGTCAATTTTACCAATATGTCAGCTTATCAATACACCTACATTTCACAAGTAACCAATTTTTTAATGACTTGTAATTTTGTTCATATGTACAAAAATAACCAGGTAACAAAAATATATGCAGTACTGTTTAGACCGTTACTATTTTTTTCGTACACAAAAAAACATTCACAAAATAGAAAAATGTTTCAGGTTTAGCCGAGTCACTAGTGCCAGTTTGCATTGCTCTCAAAATGATTTCCTCTGTGACTACTTTAAAAGTAATAAAAGCCGTTTATTTTGCCTATGTCAGTTCTTGTCTAAGATATGGGGTGGCATTCTGTGGGAACTCTGTTGAATCAATTAAAATATTCCGTTTACAAAAAAGAATTTTACGCTCAATGTTCCATCTACATTATAATTAATCTTGTATACCTTTTTTAAAAAAACATAATATTTTAACTTACCCTTGCATTTATATTTATGAATCTTTAATTTTCTTTAAGAGCAATCGTAATTTATTTGAAATTAATCAACACTACCACAAATATCCTATCCGTCAAAAACTTTTTCAATATCCTGTCCATAGACTTAAAATTTTTGAACGCGGAATTTATTACTCTGGTATAAAGTTGTTACTTCCAGAAAATATTAAAAACTTTAGGTTCTATCCACAATTTAAACAGTTCTCTCAGGTGCTACCTCCTAGAAAATGTGTTCTATCCTGTGGAAGAATATCTTTCCAAAGGTACCTGAGCCCAGTCTGCATGTGTCAGGAAGGGCTTATTTGTTTTTAAAATCTTATATTCAATAATTATATAGGTAAACTGTATTAACTGTATTTTTTGTTTTTTAATAAAATGTTTATGTAAATTTATGTGTGATTTTGTGTATATTATATATGTTTTATTATTTTGTACTTTTATTTATATAACAATGTAAGTTATGACATGTCACATATTCCACTAGAATAAATAACAGAAAAAGTGATAAAAAGAATAAATAAAAAAATAAAAATGCTAAAAATGCAAATGTTTTCTAAAAAAACCAATAAAGCAATACTAAAAGTGATTAAACAATAATTTGTATATTTTTGAATCCTGTGCTAATTATTATTAGCAACAAAACATCACAAAATGTACTAGATTATGTTAAAATATTCAAAAGTTAAGTCAATTTGAGTAAACGCTTGCGTAAACCAAAAAATAGACTACCGTATTGTAGGGCTGCCCTAGCATTTAAGAGCCTGTCTCTAAAGGGATAACACATTACAACATGATGTATTTTTATTATTTGCAAAGGCTTGTGTGATCTGCTTCCAGGAACCACCCCAATTAAACAACACACCTGTTGTATGAAAATACTGTACATTATAAAGGTTTTCAATTGGATTAATATTATGTATTCGGATTGACAAGGTTCAGATTATCAAGGTTCCACTGTATAAAATATATATATGATTTATTGATGCTTTAGTGATGCTTTATTAACATCATTTTGGTAAAACAGCTGTCAGTACAAAACTCTTCGCATACAAGTAAAGTTTTTACATCGTCGGTTTATTTATATACACACATATATAAATGTATACCATATTTGTTTTGTTAGTTGCGAGTCTACTGCAATACACTATAATAATAAATGATTGAAATTATTAATATATTTAGCAGGTTTTTTATAATTCAGGTGTCAAGAATCGTTTGCCTCACTCTCAATTGCAATTTAATTTTTACTTTGAGAATATAATATAATGTTCAATTAAACCTTAGAACCTTATGTTCTTAATGTTTTTAAATACCTTTACAAAATCCAAATGCCGTTTAATTTCGCTGTCTTCGCAAGATGAAACAGCAATAAAACCCTGATTATTATTAAACGCTATTTCTTTGCCAAAATGATGTCTCAAGTTGTCAGGCAGAGTGGTAAAGGGCAGTAAAGGTGTCAAGTAGGAACCATTAGTAACTACCAAACCTAGGCCTGTGTTTGAATCGAGGAATTGGATATTATCTGAAACATAAATAATTATTAAATACAAAGACTAGATTTAATAGTTCACAATGCATGTAATAATCATTCAATTGAGCCAACTTCAACAACATCTTTGAATCTGCTTTTAGACATTTGTCTACCTAATATAGTGGTACAGTAGAGCATCAGTTATCCGAATATCGACCATCCGGATGATCGGTTATACGGACAGTTATGAAATTTACTTTTCGTGTGTACTGTACGTATTTTGAGTTTTACACACTTCAAAGAGACCCACAATTTGAAAGTACTGTAACTCAAACTCACACACAAGAGACCGTTTGAACAAATCGTTGTCATTTCGCCTCTACCTCCAATACTGTACTGTACTGTATTTTTTATTTTGACTGAAACACGGCAGGCTCCACAGTGTATTCCAGTCTAACCTCTGTTCATTGCGTCACGCAGTCAGTGACCTTGGCAGTACTGCGTTGTAAACACTGCATCTGTTTACGCTTAGCTGTCTTGTTGGATAAGAGTTTGCGTTTACTGTCCATTTAAAATACTGTAGTGTACAGTACTGTAATTTAAATTTTAATATTAAATATTTAATATTTAATTTAAATATTAAATGTAATAGTACATCTCCATTATTTCTGATAAACTTTAAATACATA
>JAGFPH010002359.1:175744-187495 GCA_018207615.1 Philaenus spumarius | reverse complement strand
TAAATAAACAAAAGGAAGTTCAGTACAAAAAGTACAAATTATATACACAGTGTACTGTAATTTTAAAGTTCTGTATACGTGTAGTGTGGATGATGTCTTCTAAGTGAAAGCGTGTCGTTTTAAATGTAGCCGACAAACTCAAGATTTTAGAACGGTTAAATAAGGGAGCAAGTGGGGCTAGTGTAACTTGGGAGTATGGTGTCGGGACCTCTACAATATCGGACATACAAAAAATAGAGACTCAATCAAAAAGTTTGCTTCAGCTCTAGATAGTTAAGTTTGGGAGTTTACATAGGAAAACTATGAAAATGGTCAAAAAACCACGAGCTTGAATCGGCAATGTATGCATGGTTTACTGGATGCAGTTGAGAAGCCAAGGGCAACCTATCAGTGGTCCTGTAATATGAGAAAAGACACTTGAAATGAACAAGCGATTAAATGGCAATCCAGATTTCATGACAACTACTGGCTGGTTGCAAAGATTTAAATCCAGGCACGGGATAAGAGAGTTAGATATTAAGGGGGAAAAACTTTCGGCTGATTTCGTCGATGCTGAGCGTTTTAAAGAAACATTTAAAGAACTTGCAGATAAGGAAGGATATTACAGATCAAATATCTACAATGCCGATGAAACTGGTCCGTATTGGAGAAAGATGCCAACCAAATCTTTGGTTTCTAAATCTGAAACAGCGGCTCCTCGATATAAAGCAAGTAAATCGCGCATTACAGCAATGACTTGCGCTAACGCTACAGGCGAACACAGGCTGCCTTTACTAGTGATTGGAAAATAAAAAAAACCAAGATGTTTTAAAGAAAAAAAAAGTTACCCCTTACATATAAAAATCATAAAAGTGCCTGGATGGACAGCAAAATCTTTACCGATTGGTATAAAACCGTTTTTATCCCTGAAGTAAAAACTTATCAGAAGAAAACTGGCAAAATAGGCAAAGTTTTGCTAGTCATAGACAATGCTCTGTCACACCCTTCAGAAACGCTTTTGCAAATTGAAAATGACACGTTTAATGTAGTTTTCCTACCACCTAATGTAACTTCAATCCTTCAGCCGATGGACCAAGGAGTTATTGAGGCCTTCAAAAGATACTACCGCAAACAGCTGTTACAAATGTTGTTGCTAGGGCATGAAAACAATGCTGAATCCATCCAAGAACTGTATAAGAAAGTTATCCTCAAAGATGCCGTGTTATACCATAAAGATGTAGCAGACGCTTGGGATACCATAAAACAGACAACACTGTCAAAAGCCTGGCAAAAGCTTTCTCCTGAAGAAGCTACAGACGATACTGCCATTGAAGATGTCCCTAACGAAACTGATTGCAGCCAAGGTGTTTCTCAAATTACTGAGATATTGAAGGAGGCCCAAGAATTTAAGTATTGTGACAGTCAAAACAGAAGAGTGGCTTGACTGTAATGGAAGTCAGCTACCAGGATACGAGCTTCTTACAGACGAAGAAATAATTTACCAAGTACAAAATGCTGCCTCAGAAGATGAAAACGATGAAGATGACAACAGTGAGGACGGCATACCCACCAACGACAAGGCTTTCCAGTGCTTTGAAAAGACAATGAAGTGGCTTGAGCATCAGGAAGAGTGTGACACAATTCAGTTGCTATCGTTGAAAAGACTGCGAGATTTAACGGCCAGAAAATGTGTTTGTGGACTTAAGCAGAAAAAAATTTCAGATTTCTTCTCCAAATAACTACTATACCTACAACTGTTGTAGTACTGTATAGTACTGTATGTACAGTACTGTATTTACAATTTAAATTTATTCAAGCAACATTTTTCAAGTTTATGTTTTAAAAATATATGTACATACTGTACAGTATGTAGGGCCTATCAATTTTTGCAGGGCCTAATTAAAAATTTTAGTGTTGTACCAGTGTTGTGTTTTATTGATACGTGACCACCGAAAACTCACAGGAATGTACTAATGTATGTATGTACAACTGTACTACAGTACTGTAATACTTTTTCTCATATTTTATGTAAATATCAATTATCCGGATTATCGATTTTACGGACAAGGTGATTCCCAATTAATCCGTATAATCGATGCTCTACTGTAGTTTATTCATTATTTTACACTGCTGCTAATTTTTTTCAAAAACAAAGGTTCCTAAATGCTTAGTTCTGTGTCTGTTGGCTAATGTATTTAAAAAAAAAAATAATGATAACGTTAGAAATTATTAAGATTTTGAGTTTAAATTTTGCGTACACACACTTTGTACGCTATATGCTTCACCATTACTCCAAGAACCAAAATTGTAATATGCATATTTATCAGCCGAATTTTTGAAGAAAATAAGAGCTATTACATTCGACCCAACTTGAAAACGGTTCGTCGGAGGAGGATAAAACTAACTTTGTTCCCAAAATTCATTACTTTATATATATATATATATATATATAAATATGTTTTATTCCCGGATTGATAAGTGGTAGCAAATATGCTTCAAAACTGCTGATTTTTTTGTGAAAGGGTCCTAGTAGGATTCTTCAGATACCGGGTACACTTTATTTTGTTTTTTGATCCGATTCAAAATGGCGGAGTTATACCGATTAATCGTTTTTAGGTACGAATTTAAAGGTATATAAGTAAATGGGGTTTTCCCACCTTGATAAAATGCTAGTAAATATGCTTCAAAGTAGCTGAACTTTTAGTGGAAGGGTCCATGTAGGATTTAAAAAACATTGATTTTTTTATTTTTCGATTTGACAAAAAATGGCAGCCTATTTGATTTAAACCAAAATGGCAAAGTTATAGCGAGGAAATTGCATTATTTCTCCCACTCATAAGATGGATTACAATTTTTGGATTATATCATTTGAAAGGTAATTAAATTTACTACAATCCTGTGCAAAGGTACAGTCCCCGGAACAAAGAACAAAACTGATATGAAGCTCCCGATAAATGATTTTTTTTATTATAAATGTTTTTGCGCAATTTCTCCCACTCGTAAGCATGTGTGTGTGCAATTTTTTAACTATATCATTCGAAAGCTAATTAAATTTACTACAATCTTGTTCAAAGGTAATTCAGGTACAGTCCCCGGAATAAGGAAAAAAATTGATATGAAGCTCCCGATAAATGATTTTTTATTATAAATGTTTTTGCGCAATTTCTCCCACTCGTAAGCATGTGTGCAATTTTTTAACTATATCTTTCGAAAGCTAATTAAATTTACTACAATCCTGTTCAAAGGTAATTCAGGTAAAGTCCCCGGAACAAGGAACAAAATTGATATGAGGCTCCCGATAAATGATTTTTTTATAATAAAGGTTTTTGCGCAATTTCTCCCACTCGTAAGCATGTGTGCATTTTTTTAACTATATCATTAGAAAGCTAATTAAATTTACTACAATCCTGTTCAAAGGTAATTCAGGTACAGTCCCCGGAATAAGGAACAAAATTGATATGAAACTACCGATAAATGATCTTTTCATTATCCATGTAGGGGTTTTGCGCAATTTCGCACACTCATAAGCCTGTGTGCAATTTTTGAGCTATATCTTTCGAAAGGTAATTTAATTTACTACAATCCTGTGGAAAGGTAATTATTCAGGTATAGTCCCCAGAACAAAGGACAAAATTGATAGGAATCTCCTGATAAATTTTTTTTGATTATCAATGTAAGGTAATTGAGCAATTTCTCCCAATCATAAACCCGTGTGCATTTTGTGAGCTATATCATTCGAAAGGTAATTAAATTTACTACAATCCTGTGCAAAGTTATTTCAAATAAATTTTCCGGAACAAGGAACAAAATTGATAAGAACCTCCCGATAAATGTTTTTTTCATTATCAATGTAAGGTAATTACGCAATTTCTCCCATTCTTAAACCAGAGTGCAATTTGTGAGCTATATAATTCGAAAGGCAATTAAATTTACTATAATCCTGTGCAAAGGTATTTTTGGAACAGTTTCCAGAACAAGGAACAAAACTCATAGGGAACTCCCATTGTATAATACTACTAGTTATTCCCTGATAAGAAAATTCGGCTATAGTAATGCGGCAGTGCTGCTTACGGGTTTTTTTATGTTGTGTATATATAATTTATTATTTAATATTACTATGTTAATTTTAAAAATGGCGGCCATTTGTAATTTTTAACGATAAATACTGAAATATCACAATAAATGGTAACGGATTTAAGTCACTTCAAAACTACCTTTGATATGAAAAGCCACACGTTGGCGTGCCAAATGAAATATAACAATAAACAGTTTGACAATTAATAAAGAAATAACTTCAACTCAGATTACAAATGTAAATGGTTAACTTTACTTGTTTCAGTTTTTTAAATATACAATTTATTTATTTTAACAGTTAAACGTAAATTATTGATTCATAAATTTATCATAAGAATGAAATATCAAAGTCTTTATGCAAATCTATAAGAAAGTTTCATATAATAAAGTCTATAGCACAATCGGCGAGACACAAAATTCTTAAACTCGGGAGGTTGGTGCCGACTCTTCCCAAATAACAGTTGACTCAAGACATAAAATTAAATGAAAATATGATAAATTGAAACGTTACTATATATACAAATGCAAAAGAAAAGTTAAAATGGTGAGTACAATTTGTTTATCTGTGTTCGTGTAGGTGTATGTGTGAAAGTGTAACATAGGAATCGTAAAGTTCAGGTTATGCACAGTTCAGAATTAAATATATTTATCGTTTATAGTTTTTCACAATCACTGAATAATGGGTAATAAGGTGATCAGCCTTTTACTGTAACAAGTTCGAATGTTTCTGGGAGTAGGTTAGATCGTAATACGTGAAAAGATATAATAATTATTAATGGAATAATCTCACCATAGTTCAGACGTCTTCTTTTATATAAAATCGAGTAGTTAAGATAAAAAAAAAATTGTACTGTATTGAACTGTAGTTATTAAAATTGACGTAGCACAAATTCTGGATATATTAATCTTGGATTTTGATCTTGAATTATTCTCAAATCGCCAGCTAAGAACAGGCATCTTCGTAATCTAACTCAACAATGCCTAACAATCAATCCTTAGGGGTTCTCACAAGGTCTTCAGGAAATCGTTTGTAATGCCTTCTTTATTTTGATGTTTTATTGGGATGGGGATTTGTGAATGTACATAGATGGAGTGAGCTATTAAAGTGTTATTTATGGTGTATGTTTTGATTTTAAGAACTTAATGTGTTTTGAAGAAGTGAAAATATTATAACACAATATAAAGATGTGATAAAATGAAATTAGTTTAATAAATTAAATAAAACACTCAAATAACTCCTTATTTACAATAAACATTTACTTTCTAAACTTTATACTAAACGGTTGTACTACTACGGATTGAATTTCATTGTAAAATAGTACGGCCAATCACAGGGCACTAGCGCAGTATGTAGTTAGTGGGAGGAGCTTTGTGTATCCGTCCTTCTCTGTATGATAGAAAAACTCAGTCATGGCTCGGGTTTTAAATTGCTATTAACTTAACGGGTTTATTTTATATTGTCAACGAAGACTTTTCAGATGTAGAAATGTTGGTTCCTTCCATAGGCCTAATCTAATTTTCTATTTAAATGGTAGTTTGCTCGCAATTTAATTTATTCTGTCGTCTTCCGTTTGTTTATGAATCATCTCGGCATGTTGGATTCTCAATTTCAAGTACAGATTTTCGTCGAATGGTTTTATATTTGGTCGATATTTAAATTTACGTGGATAGATAGATTAATTTTGAAGCTTTTTGATATAGGAATTATAGGTCGAAAATGTCAGGAAGTATTTTTAAATAGCTGTAGCAATGTCGAAAGTCGTGGTTGATTCTTTACTAGGCATTTTCATTAGCGTTGTGAATATTTTCCGCTAGGCGCCGCGCATGTCGTCATTTGTAGAATGAACCACATTCTTTAGGTCTTCTCTCTCTCTCTTTCTCGCTTCATAAGTATTTACATTACATTTCTATTATTCATAATTGGTTGAATATTTTGAATTGTTACAATACATTGAAAATCGTTAACGGTTGTGAAGTTTTAGTTCTTAAAATACTGGTAAATCATAGCATAAAAAGTGTATATATTATACCAAATTTAAACTGAAAATCTTAATAGTTTCTAAAGTTACCAAAGTAAATTTTTGAAGACAGAAAACTAAGTGTTTCCAGACTTATATTTATGTGAACATTTAAAAAAAATGTTATCTATAAGATCAAGCACAGAGAGATTCCCATGCAACTTTGAATTTTTACACCAGGTTTAGTAACCCACATATGGTTTCTTGAGATAGCCTTTACACTAATATAACTTTATAAAGATTTAGTGCACACAAATTTACAGAAAAAATTTTCCTTATATATATTACTTCTCAAATGTGGTTTTTTTTTTGTCTCAAAGCGATATCTGACTTAATAATTATCAAAATTAATTATTCATACATCCTTTTAAAGCTTATGTTCCCCGCTATCGATGAAAAAACTTTTATATTATACTTCATATGGTTCCTAATGAAAGGCGACATCTATTAACAATCTGTTTAACTAACATGACAGCTCTTAGTTAGATTGTTTACATTCTATATGCAAGTAAACCACAAATCAATCTAATTAAACCAAGTAAATAAATAAACGTAATTTACTTAACTAAATCAATGTATAAAATCAGGTAAGTAGGCCTACTCTTAACTTGCAAAATATTCGCACGCGTCAGCTAGTTATATTGTATTGTAGAAGTATTATATCATTAAAAAAATGGATTAGAGTTTTTAAAATGTTTTTTTTTGCAATAATTGGCCCTATGGGAAAGTCCACATTTTATTAGATCTTCAAGGGTTAACCAAACAAAAATTATTTAACAAAGTATATTGAGCTGAAATATAGTCCAGCCCACAGTAGTATAATAGTTTATGAACGTACAGATGAGATTGCTGATTTGGGTGCAACTATGTGAAAAGTTCAACTACTTAAACGGTATTTGAAAGTTGAAATATTAAGGGATTAAAAGTTGCAAATCAGGAAGTACAAACTAAAGCTTCATACGGTCCGCTATTCCGGTACTCTATAGAGAAGTGTTAAGATTTATAGCTACTTTTGCTCCAAGAGCTAGGAATAGTAACAGCGAGTGTTATTATGTATAAAAGTTTAAAAAATCAAGAATTGTAATAATAGCCACATCTTTTCTGGTTAGATTCTCAATCTCTGGCATGGATTGTTATTTGGATGAGGCAACAACTCACAACAAGTTTTACTTTTTGTTGTTTGACGAATTTACTTTATGCCAGTTAGTCAAATGAAGACGGAGGGAAGAGTGTAAATTGGCAGGTAAATTGACTGCCAGTAACTAGGTTCAAACCTACGTAACTATGTTGGAGGTTCTAATTATAGTAGACTGAATGACGCCTAATCTTCTTGACCCCTGCTTAGTTGTCCACCTGTAAACTCTGCCAGAGATCATTTGACAGCATTCCAAGGGATAAAAAAGTATAATTATTTTTAACAAACCTGATATATTTTGTTCACCTTATGCAGTTTACCGACTCTCTAGATCAGTTATAAACAGATTTTAATGTATGTATTTTATCTCTGTGTTGATGATGTTATTTGAATACCTTTGAAGTGAAAACCATGTGTTTTTAATAAAAAAAACACTACAGTCATTCTGACTGAATTTATTTCTTAGGAATTTCTCCTGGCTTACATTACATGTGACTACTCACCAATGGTAGCAATGACCCACTCTCGACCTTGTGTAATTGAAATCATTCCTTCTTTATCGACTTTCAATAACCATTGTTTCACTGTTGATGATTCTACAGTGTAAAAAATATTTTGTAATGTATCGCTTGTTAAGTCTGTCACACCAGTTTGAAGACGCATAACATACTGAAAAAATAAACAAAGATTAGTTATATTAGGCCTATTATCATTGAAGATCTGATATTTGTATAGAAAAACGCGACATCTCCAATCAGGAAGGTCCATGTGATTTTCAGGTTTATTAAACATTTTAAATTAGTCACAACTGTTTGAAGGAAACAACAATTTTAAAAAAAAGTACAAAGTGTATATCAAACACGAATTTACCAAAATTATAACTTATAACCTGTAACTTAGTTATGGCTAAACAGTAAGGAATATTCTTGTCCAACCCAGGGTGGCTAGTGATATGACCTTTTGAAATTCCCTGACTTTTCTCTGACTAAATAACTTTTTCCCTGACTAGTAAATCAATCAAATTATATTGGTGAGCAAATCAATTTTTAGGGAATTAAACATAGTAATATTGTAACAGTTAAATATTTAATACTATCTATGTTACTGAACCAACCACCAGCAGGTAGCAAATTACACATTTATGACTATAAATATTATTAAATTAAACAATGAATTACTTAAATTTTATTTTATTATATTATAACAAAAGAAATAACTAATTGGTTTTTGTAATCTAACTACCGATACAGATTTGCAATGAATATTTAATTAATTGATATGAAGATACCATTTAATTCGAAAACATTTAATAATAAAACTAACATTTTTAGAAACAGCACATTAGGGAAAAATTTCAAGGTCATATCACGGCAAGTGCATTGGAACAAGCTGCCACAATCACTCCCGTAACTTGCCGATAATTGTTTTTACATATCAGAATACGTAGTTTTCTTATTGATTAATTTAGAAGTTCATCTTATCTTTAATGTTTATTTTATCAATTAAAAATTGTATTAATCTATGATTTTAAACAGTTATTTTTAACTATTTTCCTTAGAAATGTTATTTTTCCTGACCTTAACCAAAATTCCCTGACTTTCCCTGATTTTTTCTAGAAAAGTAAAATTCCCTTACTTTTCCAGGTTTTCCCTAACGCTAGCCACCTTGCTAACCTCATAAATAAAATTTCCTTACAAATACAGTAGAGTCCCGGTAATTCAAGTCTCGATAATCCGAGGTTCCGTGTAATTCGAGCCACAAATAGCATTGAATGTGACCATGCATTGTGCCCCATTCTTGCTGCTTGAAGGATACCAATCTTTAAATTTTTGTTTTCCAATGAATCTGTAAAGAGCGTTTGTACAATAAGTTGCCGGTACAAATGCTTAACATTTTTATAATGCCCTGATCCATTGGCTGTACAACTAAAGTCTTGTTGGGGGGGTGGGGAATAACAGTATCATTGTTAATTTAAGTGGGATAGAGTTATGCGCAGTACAAGTGTCAATAAACAATATGATTGTTCAGTTCTGTTTACAAAAGGTTTTCTTGAGAATCGAGATTTAACAACAGACAGAGATTGGGCAGAGCGTAAATGACAAACTACAGTATCGGTACCTAGAGAATTCTCGGAAGACAAAATTCTTGGAAACCGGTACCGCGTCTAGAATTACAATACGTGTACAAACATATAAGTCCTGCCCCCTATGTCCAGCCCCCTTTCTACCAGACAGTGACCTATTTATACAGCGATCCCTTTCACAGCACAAGATTTTATTTTTAGTGTTGAAAAAAAACTTCGAATTAAAGAAGTTGACTTCGAATTATTCATAATTTTTTTACATAGATATCATATAAAGTTCAAGGGACCGAACCGAAACTTCGAATTAAAGACGTTTGAATTATCCAAGTGACATCGCAGCTCGTAAACGTTTGCAGTGTGATAAACAAAAAACTATTTATGATTTCTTTAATAAATAAGTTTCTATTTTTTACTGTGTATGAAATTACTTTTTTACCTCAGTGTTCTATACAAAATAGTGTATATTCAATAAAACTCTAATTTTTTCGGAGATACGAAGACTATAAATACTAGTTTTATCTTAACCTCTAGGCTACATATTCCGTGTAATTCAAGTTTTTCACAATCCGAAGTACTCTCGGTCCCATTCAACTCGAAATATTGGGACTACTGTACTCCACATGTGTTTTGTCTATATAGATGTTTTTTTTTTTTTTTTTATATATATAATACAATTATTAGGCATATTAATTTTAATGTTTAAAACTGCCTTCAATTTTACATTGTAGAATTTGTTCTTTATTATGAATCTCTTCAGGAAAATCCTTTGGAGGATAATCATTAAAAAAAGATTTCAGATTTTTGATATATGAACTAGTTTAGGCTTTCAAGTAGGTAGACTAAGAATAAGAAGGCGGCTAAGGTGGCCTGTAAAAAGATCTAACACCTTAAATTGTAGCCTATTTTGCTGGTCAAAGTACTTGGCTTTATTTTCGATCTTACTAATTTTATCAGCCGAAACTTTTTGAATAGTGATTTGGTATTTTTCTTCAAAGTTATGTCTCTATTGAATATTTTTCACAAAAAATAATATTTATGTTGAACTCTCATTCATATACATACAAACCTGGAATGAAGGGAAAGCACTTTTTTAATGTAAAAATTGTCACAGGCTCTACCGTCGTTTGAATGTGCGCTCATTGCCATGAATTTATTATTGTCATGTGGTTTTTTCCATGAGACACAAGATCTGTAGATTGATTATTAGAAATAACGTTTACATTTGAAGTAGTAATCCTTAATTTTAGATTTAAAAGGATAAAAATAACAGTTTTTGTAAATTATTATGAAAGGCTTGAGGAGTTACCCTTCAGTCGGAGAAGTAAAAGGCATTTCACGAAAGTAATTGCCGTTTTTAAATATGGCAATCCCCATTCTGCGTATGCGTGCTGAATACCTACATCTTTTGGCTAGACACAGGTACCATCTTGGAAGCATTCCTACGTGTTTACGTTTATTTGTGTTTATTTAAAATGTGTTAGCCAGTTAAAAATCCTGCTGATTGAGAATGCTGTAAATCATTTTCACAATGCAAAAGATATGAAAGCAGCCAAAATTCAAAGGCAGGTTAGTGAAGTTTATGCAGAAAACAGGGTGAGCGATGGAAAGGAAAGAAAATAGGTCACTACTTAAGACTTGGTGCAGAAAGCTGATGTGAAAATCCAAAAAGACAGACGCTTTACGATTTAAACATTTTTAGATGAGTTTCCTCGTGTCTTAAGGAGTGTTTTTTAAATGCTTAAAAATTACCACTTTCAAAAATTAATAAATTATTTAATTTACAATATTAAGGGCAGATTTTTCTGAAAATTATTGTTTGTTATGTGTACTTCAAACAGGCGAAAAATGAAATTTGTTGCAATAATAATTTTCCCACATTATCTTGAGTAATGCGCGCTATTAACCTGAGTGGCCAGATTTAAATTTACCAAACGGATTCTGAAAGTAGACATTAAAACCTACAATTCGTATATCTTCGATTTTTGAATAAGATTGATAAAGTATGATAAAAATGCTTCCGAACATAGTGCAAAATGTGTAAATTTGCGACCGACGGCGAGAGAGACAGTGGTAGTGGGGGAACCACCTGTGGAGGAGACAGAACTTCAGCGGTGCGCATCAGGCTCTCCTCCGCAGCTGGTTCCTTCCCTACCACTGTATCTCTCGCCATCGGTCGCAAAATTTACGCATTTCGCGCTATGTTCAGAAGCATTTTCATCATACTTTATCAACATTATTAAAAAAATTTAAGATATACAAATTGTAGGTTTCAATGTCTACTTTCAAAATATGTTTGGTAAAATCAAATCTGGCGACTCAAGGTTAAATGCGCAAGATAATAGTCTAATTTGTTTATACTGTAATTGTGGAAAAACTTTTAATTCGACAAGTTTTCCTCCTGTTTGAAGTGCACATAATAAGCAATGATTCCCAAAAGATCTGCCCTTAATATTGTAAATCAA